>BMAV01017222.1:0-16141 GCA_019973955.1 Trichonephila inaurata madagascariensis | reverse complement strand
CATTTATCATTATGGCATTTTCATTCTTCTGGAATGTTTAAGTAGATATTTTGCTTTGTTCAAAATTAATGAGACATATTACTGTGAAAAATGAACATTATTCACCTGAAAATATGTTCAGCATAATGCACAGTATAACTTATCGTTTATACGTATAAGGTATTTTTTTCTAGTCAAAAATTCCTTCCATTAAGATGTTTTCTTATAAATAACATGTCCGCACATATTTTCGATACATTTAATTTAACAGAGCACCCCGTATTTAAATATAAAATTATAATATAATGTGGATTAATTTTGTAATGTTGCTTACCCCATGACTGCTTATATGCTTCAAATTTACAAAATGTGTTCAAATAGGATTTAGGCATCCGACTACTTTCGGAACAATAATTTTGAAAATGAGTATAAATGAAAAAAAAAAAAAAATTATGTTTCATTTCATCTGAATTAGAATATACACATACAATTACGGATATTACTACAATAAAAAATCACATAAATGCAATTTTTTGGCAAAAAATGGAAGAATGACATATTTTCGAAACATTCATCTTTCATAGAAAATGCTTTTAAAATAATAACTTTTAGCTTATATATAGATAATACTTCTCTACTATGCCTGGACTAAGATATTTGTGAAAAATTTACTTTTTTTTTCAGAATTACTCTCAATTGAAGTATAATAAGCGATGTTTTCTTTCTCTATTCTCATATATAAAAATATGAGCGAATCCCCTTCTACATAATATATTTCAAAAACTCTATTTCAGTTTAGTATAGATGTCATAGCTATATATAGGCAAAATATAATCACGATTGAAGCATTTTCCATAAAAGGATAACGTTTTGAAAATATGTGATTCATTTTCCAGTTTTTTGCCAAAAAATTACATTTAGATTATTTTTTATTATAATAATAGTCTTAAAACAATTTTGTATGTATATTTTAATTCAGGTGATACGGAATACACACAAAAAAATTCATTTATATGTTTGTTTGTTTTCAAAACCACGTCCGAATGTTGTTGTGTACATAAATTATAATTAGTTAGTTTGATATGCTGTTTTAATGGAATATATGCAATATTTTGAACGTATAATTATAACAGCGTTTTTCAAACTGTGGGATACCCTTTGGGGAGGGGTGTGAGAGCCTTACCAGGAGAGCGTTAGTCTATCGAAAAGTCGAAAATAAAAGATTTAAAAAATTACAATTGAAAGGAAGCGAAACAAAATACATTATGACACAATAAAAGCAAAATACACGTTTACACTTAGAAATACACGCAATACACTTAGAAATGCATTAGTACTGCACAATGTATTTGATAATTAATTTATCAATACTAAGTTAAGAACAAAATTAATTATTACTAGTGCCATGGACTTGTCATATACAAAATTTAATACTTCTTGATAATTTGAACGGTTTACAATTAAAATCGTATTATAGATTTACGTCAAATACGTTATTATTGAATTCAATACATTGTTATTATATGGAGGGGTGCGATGAAATTTATGATTGAAAATTGGGTCGCAAGTATTGAAAGTTTGAGAAGCACTGCATTATAAGGAAACTTTTCTGAACGTGGTCACTTCTTTTTAGATCTGAACAAAAAATATATAAAAGTAAGTATTAAATTAAATTTTTAATAAAGTATTATGAGAGGAGTCAGTCACAGTCATAGTTAAACATTGTGTACCTCACCAAGAAACTAAGATACCGCTTTTACTTCAGATGATGCCGTACACGCTTTGATAATTGAATTTAACCGTTTTCTCAACTTCAAGGGCACAGAAGTTACTGCAAAATCATACATATAATAAACCTCACTTTTTTCAAGAAAGAGAGCAGATGTTAAAATGGGTTAAAATAGCTCTTGTGGAGTTGAGTTATATAAAGAGTTCTTCGGTCCTATTCTAAATTCAAGTGGCAAGTTAAGGTTGTTTTCAATTAATGTTAAAAAATATGGCCCGAATTTGGAAAATTTTTTTCAGATATAAAATAAATGAAATATTAATATGATATTCTGGCTTCTCTATCCTTTAGAGAGCAGCACTTTTTTTTATCATAATTTCCATTTTTAACCGAGTTGATTCATTTTTTCTGGTATAAAATGTGTTTCGCATTTTTTATCCTATACCGTAATATTAAATGGGCTTTGCCTTCACATTAAAAACCAAAAAGAAAGTATTCACGGTATATTTTGAAATTTTAAAAACATTATATTGTTAACGGAGGTTTGAGTTATATCATTGCAAATTTCCATGGAAATTGGGTCATTTTTCTGTCTGAAAATGTGCTTCGCGTTTAGTTAGAGCTATCGTATTTTACCGAAAACACAGCCTTAAATTCACATGACTCATCTAAACCAGTTTCATAACTAGTCCTTATTAAAATTTACTTCTTACAAGAAAAGTCTTTTTTTTCTGTTCCAGGGATAAAGGATGCTATTTGAAAAGAGATCTAATTTTTTTAATCCAAAATAATAATAATAAAAAAAAATCAGCTGTGTTGAAAGGTTTCTTTTAAATGTAGGGTTTATATATTATATATTATTCGTTAAATAGGATGTTTTCTTTTTACTTCTATTTTGATCGGGGAAATGAAAATTTCGTTAAATCGCCAAATTTGTGAAATATCAACCACGACTGTATCACACATTTTATTCATAAGAATTGAGAAATTTGCATACAAACAATTCAATAAAAATAATTGTTTTCAAATATTCGAAATGTTAAATCATACCCTAAAACTTATCATGGTGAAAATGTTAGCAAACTCAATGATTTTTCACTGGATTTATTTCAAATGCTTTCCATTTCCACCAAATAGGAACAACACCAATATTTACTACAGTATTATTGAAATGTGGCTTAGTACACATAACATTAATGTGTTAGTATGTACAAAACACCGATAACATTTCCTTCAGAATTGGGGGCTGACCTCTATGAGGGTGAACATTCTCATTACATTTATTGAGGGATAATTGAACCAAGAGGTTAAGTCGTAAGTCTGAGCCGAATTACGTGCATTGTGATTCATATATGCATTGAAGAGCTCGTTAATTTGATAAATTTCGTCCACTGGAATTGGAATCGAATGATAAACCGATAATGATGGTTATTGCATAGATGGATTGAATGGGAGTGGCTATAATGTAATAAACCCTACTTCATGGGATATCGATTCGATGAGACTGAGTGAAGGAAATATAGTTATTTTTGAACATTAATAGCAAAGAATTGTTTAATTGTGTATGTGATATATAGTTTTATCATACATTGCGTGATGTAAAATATTGTTATGTGAAAAATCTCTTGTTATGTAGATTTGGGGTCGCAGATTTTACGCAATCAGTCCCAAAGAGCAAAACAGTTCTTTAGGATTGACAAAAACTAATCGTGGAAAAATAATCCTAAAAGTACAGGATATACAGCAGTAAAATTCACTTTATACATCCTGGAAGGTTTTCACTTCTTTAACAGCACCCAGGTACAACTATCAGTGTCTAAATTTACATATGTGTCATGTTAAAGAATATTCGCAAGCTACATCTCGTCCTCTTTAACAGAAAAGCAATACTGGCTTAGTTTTACAAGGGATTGCTTTTATGGTCTTCCAGCGCTTTCTCGAAAAGTTCGCTTTCGTCAGGGACCATGGTGTTTTAGGTTTATCCAGTAATTTCCAGACGCACCCTTTTGGTTGCCAAATAACCAAACTTGGTCACCGAAAATTATGCCAACTCTTTTGTATCGGCAATATTTCACGAAATTTCCATTGATTCGCCATTATAATGGAGGGAAGGCGTTGCTTGCGAATATTGCAGCTTGTATGGCAAAATATATACAACGGAAAGTATATATATATAATATTAAAGTATTAAATATTCAGTTTTAAATTATTTACACTATCTTAGGAGATAATAACATAAAATTCGTAACAATATTCTGCTGAGTATTAACTTTAAAAAAATAATAGTGGCCTGGACAAAATGTGCCCGATAACTTAAGGAAATTACCTATATAGAAACTTATCCCATAAATTTGAATTTTATCCCATAATTTTATTCCATTTTTATTGCATTGTCAAATTTAATTTAAATATAAAATTTATTGTTAATTTTATTCATTGTTAATTTTTTTAAGTAACATTTCAATTAACATTATTTACACAATTTTAAAAACCTATATAGGAATTTTTAGAACAAAGTACTAATAAAATAGTGAAATCCTATACATGAGGGAGAAATAAAAAATTAATTTGAATGTTTGGACATAACGCTATTCATTCTAATGGCCCATCGTGGTCAAGTCACTAGCACTGATGAATCGCGGATATGAGTCATGATCCCAGTCAAGACAAGCCGTATAGAAAAGCTGATACGCATTAAATATGTCATGGTTCAATGTCCTCGCATTGGTGTGAAGTGGAATTTGGCAAAGGTGGGTGCTGGTAAGGCTCAAAATTACTATGTCCGTTGCAAAAAGCCCTCGTTATGCTTCAAGAGCGACATTAATAAATAATCAATCAGTTCATGCAGTCTTTTTTCTCATTCTGCAAAATAGGAATTTTGCTCAATTTAAAATAATTGCCACCCATCTAGTACAGTGGTTAGTGACGCTAGCTGTGGTGATGTAAGCCCTGGGTTCGCATCCCGAAAAAGGCATAGATGTTTGTATTATATTACTTCATGAATTATCCGTTCTTTTATATAATTCCTTCATCCTTTGTGATGTGTGCTTCATGCTTACTTCTGTAAGCTCCCATATTTGATAATTTAGGGTGCAAGGGGATTTATAAATGTCGTCAATAAAAAAAAAATGTATAAAATAATTTCGGAACAAATGTATATTGCGTGTCAGCATCATAAATTTATTTTACTTTGCTTTTCTACTATGCAAAACAATATTACCGGTTAATGTCAAAGTAAAATGTAATGGAAATATTGTTTGCAATATTCTATAAGTATATTGATATTCCTTATGCTTAGTTCAAGGAAATGACAAAAAATTATTATATAAAGCCAAAATTTGCTATTTTTTAACTTAATAAAAAATTCTTTTTGGAAAAAAAAATGTGCTTTACTTTTGCTAAATTGAAAAATCTATATATATATATCGGTTTGAAACTTAAATAGGGAACAATAAATATATGTTTGTGAAATTTTATTAATAATTTTTATTTATGCAGAACATGAAAAAAAACAGTCGAAGAAAAAATCCCATCCACGAGCTCGTGATCATGATTACTCAGCTAATGCTGCATAAAAAATAACCATTTACATTTTTAAAAGTTTCATAATAACATGTAAGTTAATAGTACATAATAGTATGTAACAAATTTAAGGTATCCGACTACGTTCGGAACCGTGATTTTAAAATAGCGCGTAAAAGGATAATATTTATGATATTTAGTGTCACTTAAGTAAGAATACATGTATAAAATTGTTTTACCGACATTTTGACAAAAAGAATTATTTAAATATAATATTTCGGCAAAAAATTAACTTAGAATAACTTTTTTTTCAAAATGTTTTCCTTTTGTGAAAAATGCTTCTATTATAATAATGATTTGTCTGTATATAGCTCAGAACTCTGTACAGAGGCTCAACGAGAATTTTTGAAATATATTACTTAGGAGTGGGTTTATCCATGTTTTACGACAACAAAGGGGAAAAATTTTAAGAAAAAAACGCCGATAATTATTTCAATGGGCTGTAACTCTGAAAATAATGTGCGTTTTTCAAAACTCATAGTTGAGCCTCTGTACAAAGGTCTGAGATATATACAGGCAAAATATTATTATAATAGATGTATTTTTCAGAAAAGGAAAACATTTTGAAAAATGTTTATTCTAACTTAATTTTTTGCCGAAATATTGTATTTAAATAATTCTTTTTGTCAAAATGTCGGTAAAACAATTTTATACATGTATTCTAATCTAAGTGACTCTAAATATCATGAAAATGATCCATTTATGCGCTTTTTTAAAATCACGGTTCCGAACGTAGTCGGATACCTTAATTTAAATATATTCAAAGATTATGCATCGTGAGACTGTAAAACTACTTGCTAAAAAGAATTAGTAGATATGAAATACTGAGATTTAGACTTACATGAATAAATACGTAGAAACTGTAAGTGCGTAACGTAGTAAGCTCGAAAATCTGTTTTATTTAGAAATGTAGTGGATTAGGTATTGAAAATACTAGTACCCTTATCATTGTTCAACAAATTCTTATAAAGTTTCAATTCTTAAAAGCAATATTACTAGATCAATACACCAGATAGTTTTAAAGGATATTCTTTATTGATTGTATATTCAAGTGTAAGTTAAAAGTTTGTAAAATGAAAAGTCTTCAGAAAAAGAAATACTATTATAGTATTTATAATGCAAAATTATACGTAAAACTTTAAACTTATAACATTTGTAGTATATAGTAATGGTTAAACTACACGTTTGTCTTTAACTTTCTTAAGATTATTTTTTACAGAAAGAGAATCGCGCGCGTTATGTCAACACAAAACTTCCCTCAATATATACATACAATGTTCTCATTTAAAATATAAAATTTTTCAAACTAGAAAAAATTAAGCACAGATGTGACGGTAGGATCAACCAGGTGTACGTAAGCCAACAGTTATAAACACCGTAAGTAATCCGATTCTGCAAACTCTTTTCGCTGTTGTACGGACATTGGTTATTTTACTTATAATTTCTGGAGCGTAAACTTTACAAAATTCTAATTTTCCTTGACAATAGGCAATAGTGACTATTTGTTTACTCTCGATATTTCCTGTTCCTTCTATCCCGCACTCTAATTACATGGCTAGCTTGCATTTTAGATCATGTGTATAATGTGCTTAGCTGCGTGTAGCTAGGAATTAACATATCTGTAGCATTGGATTCATTTGATGTTGTGTTTTCTGTGTAGGATAATATTTCTCGTATATTAAAATCCCACTACTGTTTTCTTAAAGTCGGCATTTTACGGTACATGAATCTTAAGTAACGCACACACACATACATACATACATACATACATATATATATATATATATTTGGATTTTGTACAAAAGTAGAATTTCTAAATTAATGTCTATTTTGTGTCCTAAAATTTTTGTTGTAAACTGTGTCGTTGCTTAGAATAGTAAGCGTCAGAAATTGATCTTTTGAAACAAATTATTCAGAATTGCTCACTCAAGGGGACATATTTTTTCAGTTAAATTTAGCTTAGAAATAAAAAGTTAAAAATTTCTAATATTTAATCCAATAAGGGTAATCCAGGTGTCTTAAAAATTGAAGACAGTTTTGTTACTGAAGAATATTTTGTACTAACTGAAGAACATTGTTATGGCATTTTAATACAACGGATATATTTAACACAATACTCTTTTATTCCAAAGAAATACATAAATTTTAAAAAATAATATCCTTTTCAATGTTTTTTTTTTATTTTCCATAACGCTATTTTTTTTAAAATTACTTTACAAAATATTTACTCTCTTTCCTTTTGAAACAACATTGAAATAATATGTATAAGCATGTGAAGCAAACCTGTTCCATGAAATATTTTTGAACGTACTTAAAAAACTAATCGTCATATCACATTCCAATGCATCAAAGTGCTTTGCTTTATATAATATCGATTTAGGGCATAAGTCATGGCAACTATTTTTTGTCCTGTAGATTGTGAACGGATCACAAACGTATATGTGTCGTGTGGAAGTTCTGAAGGCATAGTGTGTATGCAGAACAACAGATGTCTCGGTGATAGCTGGTAGTAGCGCAGCGAGGACTGTGAAATCAGTCAGTTGGTGAGTGTTATGTGAGATGGAATAAAACCGTGTTGAATAGCTCACTTACATCAAAATAGCCATTCTGCGAGGGAAAAATGCGATGGAATGTCACAGTGAATTAGTGGAAGCCCTTGGGAATAATAACCTACCATACTGTACAGTAGCACGGTTGGTAGGAAAATTTCAACAATGACGAGTGTCAACCAGTGATGCGCAACGTGGTGCGGCAAATGCTGACGCTGATGGTATTCAGCGTCTCACACATCGTTGTGGTGACAGTAGTAGGAGACTACATTGAGGGTCCTTAGGCCCAGGTTTCTGTATGTCAACTTTATGTGTACTGTGTTGTCATTCTTTTGCACAGTGAAGGCCATATTGCCCCGTATATATACTACCGTAATTAATTAGTGTGTTACGATATTTCAGTGCTATTCATTGTCCACACATGCAGTTAACACTTTGCCCTTTCGTCTGTATATGTCACATTTTCCAATCGCACTGGTATCTTCAAGGGAAAAAAAAACCCAGTTGTAATGACTTTTGCCCCAACCCTCGTATTTTCTTGTACATTTGATTTTAAATGAAATTAAGAGTAGAAAAAAAAAATTGAAAAATGGAGAATTTTTGCTGTAAGCGATGTTCTGAAATATAGTGTATTATTCAAAAACGTATTAGAGAGCGTTTTATTCAATGAATATATATCATTTGTTCCCTAAATTATAAATACCACATAAAAATATAGAAACTTACAAATTTATTCAAAAATTACTTCTAAAACATTAAAAAAATTTGTAGAATAAATGAAGAATGATTTTTTTTCATCATTTCCTAAAATTTTCTGTTTTGCATATTTCCTGAAATTCCATACCTTAAATGTTCCTTTCTAAATTTCTAAGTAAGGAAATATTTGATCTAATTACAATGTTATTACTATTACGCAAAATTAAGTAAAATTTCGTGCTATACCTCGTTTAGTTCTAAAAAAATCAAATTAACATTAATAAACAATACCATAAAAGAAATATTGTACTAGTAGATAATGTATTGAAAAGAGGAAACGTAATTATTTGTAAAACGAAACATATTTATTTAGTACAAAATAAGATAATATAAAAGTAGCGAAATGTCTCAAAGACGTAAATCATTAGTTTTTATAGAAAAAATTTTCAAACTACTTTAAAATAAGCCTACGTTTCTTAAATCAACAAATATATGCTTAAAAATGTAACTAAATACAATAATTTCCACCCCCCCCCAAAAAAAAACAATAATATAAATAAAAAAACATTTATAAAAAATTACCATTATTAAATTTAAATTCAGTGTTAATTGTTTTGAGCTTAATTTAACTATATGAACTAATTGTATGGCCATGGACCTTTCTGAAAGTGATATACAAATGCTTTAGAATGTTTGATAATCACATTGATTAACATGTGAGAAGATAATTAATCTTTATCTCTTTTTCTCTAATTTCTCTCAATTAGCTAAAAGTACCTTGGGATTTTCTAATCAATCAGGTATTCTTTCATCCGTTCTAAAAACATACTGCACTTAAAACTAATAGATTCGAAGCAAAAATGTTAAATAAAGTGCCAGCTAATTGCTGCTTAAAGCTCCTTGTTAATGCTCTAAATTAGCAATCGAGTTCTATATTTTCTGGATAATTAACTTCATTTTATTCCCTTTATCCTTTTAATGCGACATCTTATTTTCATTTAAGGTAATTTATAGTTTAATTTAACAAGGGGGTTACCTGTCTGCCTAACAGTGGACCAACTTCCATTGGGCAAATTACACACCTGTTCACAATCATTGATCATATTGCAACGCTCTAATTTACATGTATTGTGTAGTTCTATTTTTTTCAGTATATTCCAAGCAGGAAAAAATGAATTGTGGTTGGGAGTTAAAATTCACAAATTGAGAGCTGTTATCACTCGCAGGATTTAATCTAACATCATCCAATTCTATCTATAGAACCGTCTTTTGTTGAAATGTATGCAGCTTATTCATTGCATGATGGTTAATTATGTTGTTGTTTCTTATGCCCCCATGTGGGCTTGTAATGTGAACCGGAGTCAATTGACAAAGAACGGCACATATCTGGCACAACACTCTAGCATTCCAACATCTGGACTTTAAGCATCGACATAATAACCGAGGGTCAGCCCACGTACACAAAGAAATGTTTAGAACCACTAGAATTCAAACGTATGACTCGACAGAAATAAAGTCAGCCACATGTTGGTGGCAAAGATGGCTAGGGTACGGTTTAGTCCTTAAAGACATAGTGAGGTACCGACCTTGGTGTCAACCTCATTTCTTAACATTGAAGCAACGGATTTTTCACTAACATCTATTGCTGTTTCTTAGGCCACCTGATATCGACTGTGTCAGATCTAGGTCCATGAAATTCATCTTGGCAAGGGGTTAGATATTCGCAGGTTGTTGGCTGTAGCTTTGAGCGCCATACAGATGACAGTACGATTTAGCTAGGTTCCACCCAATTTTGGGCAGGCGTGGTGAATCTTTATGGATCAACATGCCACTTTTTTCTGAAGAAATGTTTAATGAGGTATAGTAGTTCCGTCAAATAATTTCGACTTGCGATTATTGGGGAAATAATTAAACTAAATACTAACAACTCAAAACTCTGTATTTACAACAAAAAGTACATTTTGCACTGCACTGTTGTAAATGTTTTAGTTATTCATGCAATTCAAATTAGAGTAATCTTAGTGTGACTTCTTTCTTGCAGATTAGATGGCAAATGACGTGTTTGGATTGTAAGACAATAACAAAAGAGTGTGCTCCCCACCGCCTCACCCACCACAACCGATCACTCGCATTTGTTTGTTATGCCTCGTGGTGAACTTTGTTATTTTGAGCTAAAATGTAAACCGTTTTGATTAGTGGCGTGCTCAAAATATAATCACGCATACCATTATTTTTCCATCCCTGCCCTAGAGGGTCTGGGTCCCCTCACCTATCTTCCTCTCCCATCAACCTCACGATAAGTCTTGTGGCTCGACGGCTATTTAGAGTACTCCCATACAGAAAAGGCACTATATATAAAGAAACATTGATGCCTCCTCCTGGATTCAAACCAAGGCCCTACGGCACAGCAGTCAGCGTCTCTATTCACTTTACTGGAAGGGTGACCCAAAGGATTATAGATGTGTTTAGTGAGACAACACAGTACACGTTAAAAACACATACTTAATAAAATAGCAACCATGTTAAATTTTCAGTGGTGATTCATTTGTTTTTCAACAAGGAGGATTTCTTTAATATAAGCAATTATTTATTTTTGATTTTTTCATGCAATATATAACATATTTTACATTCATATTAAAGAAATAAATCTACTATTTATTCTTTATTTAAAATAATAATTGTGACAGTAGCCAGTTTTTAGGTTTGTTTTCCTGATAAATTATTTATGCAATAAATTTTGTGAAACTTCAGGGTGACTATTTAATTGTAATACTAATTCAAATTTCATTATAATTCGATCACATACCTTTAAATAAGTTAGATACGTTGCTTATATTTTCATTGTACAATAAAGGTTAGTTCTAAATAATATCAGGCAATGAAATTGATTTTAATTCAATAGCCTTATCCCTGACTTTTTCCAATATTCTCGGAACTGTATTAGGAATGGTAAAATAATAACAGAATAATTCTTTTATCGACTATTATTCAATTTAATAATAAAATACCTTAATGGTAAAATATTCTTATATTTGCCTAAGAACTCACTGAGAGTAGAAAATCTATTTGCATAGTGCAATGCAATACAGTACGATATAATTTGTAAGCTTCAAAATATAATATAACTGTCTTCACCCAATGCAAATGTTTTATTTTACTTTAATCTGAATAGAGTTCGAATCTTCCTATACAACATGAATATATATATATATATATATATATATCCTGCTTTAAGTATTTCGTGAACATGCAATGTAGTATTTGAATTAAATAACATTACATGTTACATTAACCAATAAAATTTACTTGTAGGTGATTGTAACAAGTAACTGATATTTTCTTCACAATTTTTTTTAAAATTAGTCAAAAAAGTTTACTCCCAAGTATTCATCACACAAATATTAAAATTTATAAAATATTACTACTGATATAGCTTTATGTATTTTAAGTACTAAGATCACACATTTTATTAAATTTAGTAATTTTCTTTTCAGATGAAAGTTATATTTAAATTTTAATCAGATACTTTATACTTTTTTAGTCTTAACGTAGAGTTCCTTGGATCATTATTTTTTTGGTTTTTATGCAGTAATTGATACAATACATTTGGTTGGTAGTATGAATTTTTCTAGCTCATCGATAGAAAGTTCTGAATCCCTATAAAATTGCTATCTATATAAACACCTTAGGAATATTTTTTTCTACGTGCAAGCTGTAAAATCACTTAGAAAAGTACTTTAAAGTGCACTTTAAGCTGAAAAAAAAGCTTTAGAAATCAATAAAGCACATTTTAGTGTATATACTAAAATAATTTGTAGTAACAACAATTTATTTAACATAGTAAATACATGAATTTAGAGTAAGTATGATGATTGTAAAAATATTAAATAAAAGTTTTAAATAAATGTTTTATCAAATACAATTCTACTGATAGATGCAAATAAACAAATTAATTCAGATTTTTTAAAATACTATTTACTCCTACATTGCCATATCTTAGAAAGAATATAATTTTGAGAAAATGAAGAGCACATTTGATTAGACTAACTATGACTAAGAAAGAAAGAAAAAAACTGAAACATTGCAATAGCATTAGTTACGAAAATGTAAAAAACAAAAAGTGAACAATTATGAACGTTAAAACTAACGAAAAGATGTGTAATTTAAAATATGGAATTATTTTTAAGTTTTTTTTAAAGACAGTTATAAAAATAAAATGTTTCTAATGTAGTTTATTTTCAGATAAATATAATTGTTCCTTGAGAAACTCTTTCATTGACGACACAAAAAAAGATGAATAGAAAATATTAATTTAAACAGCTACTTTAACAAATTACATGGCTTTTAAAGTTTGTGTCTATAAAAGCATTTAAAAAATAAACAAATTTAGAAAAAAACAATTTCATCTGAAACATTAACTTTCTCTTTTATTTTATAGTAATCATGATGGTACCTGACTATGGTCGAAACTAGGCCTTTACAAAAGCGTATAAATGAATATTTGTTAAAAAATATTTAGCGTCGTTTTGAGAATATCATTGCAATAAAAATATTTGAATGCAACTTAATTATTAACAAATTATATAGAAGGAAATTAAGTCACAATTCCTAAGATAAATAAAGAAAATTTCTATTTTCGCTACTTTTTATTAAATAGTTACAATTAATATAAATAGGAATATACATATGACACAGAATCACAACTTTAAGTGGCAATTAATTTTTTCCTTAATTATTATTAAAGTATCGTATTGTCATCCAAAACAATCGTGTATATAAAATTTCTGTTCAACTGTGAATGCTCTTTAAAACGTGAGAAAAAATATCTTTTAAAGTTTTGACACAAGTCGCTAAAAATGAAACCAACGTGTCTGCATCTGTTACTCTTTAAATAATTAGTTTCACTCAATTAATTTTAATTAATTATAATTAAATTACAGTATTTTTGCCCAAAACTATAGTTTATAGAAAATTTCAGCTCAAATGAGCGCTTTAAAATGGAAGAAAATAAACCGTTTCAAGTTTTGACACAAGTCTCCAAAAGGGTCGCTAAGGGATCAAAAATGATGCCAACGTGGCTGTGTATTTCTAGTTTTCTGAATAATTAGTTTTAATCAATTATTTTTTATTAATTATAATTAAATTACTGTATTGTCACCCAAAATAATCATGTATATAAAATTGTAGCTCAATTGAGCCCTTTAAAATGTAATTTATCAACGATTGAAAATTCCACTAAGATAAATAAATAAATATACAGAGAGTGTTAGCTAAAGTAGGAATTGAAAAATGAAGAAAGAATCAAGCGTACAAAAGAGAAACAAAAAAAAGAAAACAATAATAATACATTGTTTATAGATAACTAAATATTCTGTACACGGTCTGAATTAGGATTTTTAAAACATATAATTCAGATGTAGATTCATTTTGTTTTAATTTATCAGAGTAGAAAATTTTAACATAAATCGCTAGTTACTTTTTCTATTGAACGTAACTCTAAAAATAATGTGAACATTTTAAATGTCTCAGTCCAGGCTCTGAAGAGAATTTTCAGCTATGTATAAACAACACATTATACATGAATAATCTAGTAAAATAAGAAAGTTTTGAGAAAATATTTCACTATTTCTTCATTTTTTTGCCAAAAAATTCTTATTTTTTTTTTAAGTTAAAACTTCTTTACCCGCGTTGGGCACTTTTTGTGGTAGGGGGAAATCTTATGGGTTCGCGTCACCGACAAGCTCATGACTGGGGCACACGCAGTGTGCTGTGCGCTTTAGACAATTTTTGGATTGGTGAAATCTCGTGCGTTCGCGTCAACGACATACTTATAGCAGTATATATGTAGCTATACAGCTGACGTATATAAGGTGCTGTGTATATCTTATAAGTGAAATTGAATTGATTTAGTGAAAAGTTCAATGTGTATATACTGTGCATTGTTGAAATAGCGTTTTTGTTTGGTTATTGTTTGAATCATAGAATCATAGTTTGAAAATTTTATATTATTTAAAATTATTTTAAATCTTCGTATTTATTCTGGCGTTTGAAAATTTTGTATTATTTATTTTCTAATATTTAACCTCTGCAATGTATCACGCATTCCGGATTAGTATTTCACAGTGGCTTAGACGTTTTCTTACTACTGTGGTAAAACAGACTTCTAATTGTTCAATCACATATATGCGTTGTTTGTTACAATTCCGAGTATGGGCAATACATATTAATGGTTGCCGTTTATATTTCACCTGGAAAGTCTATAAGACAGACACACACAACAATTCTTATTCGAAACTTTGATGATTTTTACAAAAGAAGGTTCCAAAATACTCGAAAAAAGATTTGACGAAAAATATGATAATGTACCGATGATTTTAAGTGGAGACTTCAATATTAACTTCGCAGATGATAAACATCTACCACTAATTGAATTTCTAAACAAAACATTTAATTTAAATATGTCCAATGATCGAAAACTCAGTACTACAATATATAAAACGACGATCGATGCGGTTTTTACGCGACACTTAGATAAATTTGAATCAAACATTTTCCTTTCTTACTTTATTTACCATAAGCCTATTGTATCTTTTTTTAGAACAAAATGAAATACTTGAAAGTACAAAAAGTCTAAGTATTGTTGAAATTAATGATGACAATGATGTAAACAATTAAAATAATGTTAAAAATCAAGTACATTGAAATTTAAGTAAATGCAATTACTATCCATAAATAATACGATTGTATATTAATTGTTATTTCAATTGAATTGTATTTATATTTTGTCATGATCTTGTACAGAGCCCGTAATATATTTGAATAATAAAAAACCATATAAACATGCATATAATTGTTGCTTGGAATGTCAATAGATGTAAAAACCAGATTGATGTTGATAATTTTAATTCAAACATTATGAAATTTCAAATTTTAATACTAAAAGTTCTAAGTTTTCACTTCCATCGGCAGTCTCTATAACTGTCATTTTTTTTCTTTTAATAATCTTGGTACGATTTCATTTGTATATTCTAACTCAATGAACACAAAGTATTTAAAAAAATCATTTTCACACCTATGCGAAGTAACGTTTCCCAATGCAATCAGTCATCGGCAAACAACCCCCAAATTTTTTACTGCTCCGTAAAACTGCCAAAGAGTAATTGCATACGAGATCAGGAATTCATAATCAGATCCTTCCCAGCATGAATAAGCTTCTCACTGAATGCATAATTCAATGTCGGAGTCACTGGAAGTTATTCCAACATAACTAATTTGAGTCGTGGTTGCAATTAGCCGGAACACCACGGAATAAATCTCACGGATGCCGGATCACAAAAGATGCGCAGGTGTTACAGATACCGGATATCAAGGCCCGACATTTGAATGAGAATCCAGGATCTTCCGGATTCAATGGAAACTTCGTTCCCTGCTTTCCTCTTGTCAGTAAACCTTTATATAGAAGGCTACAATTTTCCCCATGAGCATTTGAATAGACTGTACAAAAGAACGGGAACTCTTCTCACAGAGTAGATGTGGATATTATCAATGCCTAGATCTTACTCGGTAAAGCTTTGCTTTGCTGAATGGCATTCATAGTTTGTAGAGCTTG
>BMAV01017221.1:0-24473 GCA_019973955.1 Trichonephila inaurata madagascariensis | reverse complement strand
CTGGTAATCGGATAGTTTGTCCATAAACCACTTGTGCAATGGTGTAATTTGTGTCACTATGTAGAGCCGATCGTAATCCTAACAATACCGTTGGTAAGGTCTGTGTCCATTTAACTGAGATATGCGCTCTGATGGCTGCTTTTAAGGTGCGATGGATTCTTTCAATTTTTCCATTACATTGTGGATGTTGTTGTGCATACTTTAAATCCCAAATAACACCTATGTTTTTAAAGAGCTCAGATCTATATAAGTTGAGTAACTTGATCATTTATTACATGGTATGGCATTCCAAAGCGTGAGATCCAGTGATTATAAAATTCTCCAGCAACCGTTTCTGCCGTGATATTTGATAAAGGAATGACTTTTATGCAACATGTGAAGCGGTCAATGCAAGTAAGGTAATCTATTTTTCCTTCTGATATAGGAAATGGACCTATGATGTCAGCATGGATA
The DNA here is from genome assembly GCA_019973955.1 of Trichonephila inaurata madagascariensis. Lineage (NCBI taxonomy): Eukaryota > Metazoa > Arthropoda > Arachnida > Araneae > Nephilidae > Trichonephila > Trichonephila inaurata. Next base: position 24,020 of record BMAV01017221.1, on the reverse strand, counting down.
ACACTGAATCGATCATCTACTTCTTGGAAGGTGCCAATTTGTGAATGTGTATGTCTATTGATTTTGTTCTTTTGAAACTGCATACAAGGTTTTGCTCATTGATTGACGTCTTTTCGAATGTTTAGCCAAATAAATCTAGAAGCTATTTGTTTAACAGTAGATTTCACACCAGCTTAAAGTAGCTTTTATTATTCGCTTGTGTTTATTTTAAATCTGTTAAGGAAGTTTGATTTTTATCATTAAAAATATGAGTTTCTTTTGATGGCATTACTGTTCTTTCGTGTAGGATCATTAAACAAAAGCAGATAAATTTGGGATGATACATTCTTTTAACTTGTCAACCTCTGAGCATTTGCCAAGCACAGTCAGATGTAATGAGTTTATTTTTTCTTTTACTAAGTGTGTTTTCCTTTCAGTTTTCAAATTTTATAGTCGCAGAATAATTTCTTTGTTATCAAAGTTTTCAAAAAGATATAATCACATCAAATCTATTAAAGTGAAATTATTATTAACCTTTTTTCTACACTCTTGATGAGGATCACCCCTAGTAACACATTATCAAGAAAAATATATACATTCCCCCTTTACCCTGTAAAAGTATAAATAACATGGAAGTTCTTGTACAACAGATAAAAACTGAGATAAATTTCCATGATATCATGAGTCATTGTTCTTATTCATCATCTAATTAATACATACTAATTTACAGTTGTATTCCTTAAAATATTCTTTCTTCAACTTACGTTCTCTTTCTATTAATGTAATAGTTATATTGTAATATATCGATGTAGACATATGATTGAGATCTAAATTGCTTTAATTTGTAATACAAGATTAGATGGATTCTTATTAATGATATTTCCTTCTCCACAATACTTAATTATGATTTGTATTACATTAGATTTATGTATATTGTATCATTGCTGTTGTGAATATATTATATGAATTTTAAAAATAAACTATTTAAACATGCCACTCATATAAAGTATTCTTCTGTAATGAGGCTAGCTTTGCATGTCCCTCATCCCACAAGAGTATTATCTTTTCAATTATGGCTTGAATTGCTCTATATAAGTGAGTTAGAGACCTTTTTTTTTGTCACACCTAAACTCCTCAAGATATGCATTAAATTTTAACTGCCAAAAATTGTTGCCAGTGTATATCACTTATATTTATGTTGTACTTAAATTATAGAAGAAATTGTGATATCTCTGTGAGAGGATACATTATGGTAATTTCTGGAGAATTTAGTTTTACAGTCATTTTAATTGTTTTCTTTCATCTTATCAGATTTATAAATGATATATTTTGTAATTGTTTTGCATGCATGATTCCTTTTCTTAATCTGAGTTTCTTTGCTGTTTCATTTTGTAATCATAGAATTAATTTAATTGTTATACTTGAATTTTCTTATTATATTATTTTTCCAAAATAGCATTCTCAGTCAGATATTTTTTTTTATTATAGTACTTCACTGTGTGGTATTGAATATAAGGTATTAGCATTAATTTATATTAGTGATAACTGATTAAAGCAATGTTGTTTTAATCATATTTTTTCCCCTGATATGTTTTTATCAGTATAAATATGTTTTAATGAATTTAAATCATTTTTTTCTCCAAATTTAGAATACATTTTTCTCCAATTTAATTTGTTAAAAAAGTTAATCTATAATTGAGAGGCATTATTTAAATAAAATGTACATTTTCCTTCACAATAGTATATATATTAATATTATTATAGAATTTAATTTAAGCATAATAATTGACTTTTCATTAATAATATACTTTGATACTTAGATAAATTTCTGCCTTCTACAGATAGTATTTTGTCACACCTCAAGTACTTATCTTCAGTTACGCTTTTATTGTTCTCATTATAAGATGCTGAGATATCTGAATCTCACCTGATTACTCTGTTTTTAAAAACCCTTTTAAATTTCTTAAAACATAGTTAAAAACACATTTAATTCTTATACAAAGATTTATGTTTATTTAAAATTACTACGAAATTTTTTTCCATATGAGGGGATTTTTTATACTTTTAAGGGACATGTAATTTATAGCCATATTTTTTTTTTTTTTTGAAAATTGCTTAAAAAGTATATTTTTTTTTAATATAACTTCGTTTCTTTTTTTGTAATTTTTCCTATTGCCTTTTTGACTAAAATTTGCCGGGAAAAAGTGGCTTAGTCTGTGAAATGGTTTATCTATTCAGTATTTGACAGTGCTTTACACCTTTTTCCAATTTTTTCCCTTCTATTTTTGCATTGGAAAGATTTTTTATCACCCTTTTTTATTCTTTAATATGTTAATTTAATTAATTATATTTTTATGTAAAAAAATATACAATATTTCTTTGATATAAATCATTGGGGGGAAATGAGAATCTTATATCCTTCAAAAGTAATTGTTTTTAATTTAATTTTTTATTTTTTTAAAAAAGAAAAAAACAATGTTATGGCTGTAAAGGGGGTTTTTACAAAGGAAATTTTGTTTTTATCATTAAACAAAAGCAGATAAATTGGGGGATGATAAATTCTTTTACATGTAAACCCTTTGAGCACCCAACAGTCAGATATAATGAGTTTTTTTTTTTTCTTTTATTAAGTGTTTTTTTCATTTTTAAATTTAGGATGCAGAAAAATTTTTTTTTGCTATCAAAATTTTTCCCTCAAATTATATATATAATCACATCAAATCATTCTGAAATTTTTTTTAACCTTTTCCCTGCCTCTATAGGGAAATCTAGTAGAATTGTCAGAAAATGTATACATATTTTCCCTTTTAAAAACCCCAGAAATTTCTTTTTTTCAAAAAAACATTATCAGTCGGTTTTTTTTTTATTATAGTATTTCAGTTTTTGAATATAAGGTATTAGATTAATTTAAAAGTGAAAACTGTTAAAGCATTGCTGTTTTTATTGTATTTTTTGTAATGTTTTTATAAATTGAATATCTTTTAGAAAATTTAAATAATTTTGCTCTAAATTTAAATTTGTTTTCTACAATTTAATATGTTAAAAAGTTAATAATTGAGATCATAATTTGAATAATGTTTATTTTCCATCAGGGACAAATATCCAATATTTTTCTTATAAATTTTGAATTAATATTTGACTTTTTCATTTATAATATAATTTTTAATCACCTTTTGATATATTTTTTTTTTCTTTTCTAACCAGGTATTTTTGTCCCACACCCTGCAAAAAAATACCCATGCTTCAGTTATCATTGTTCTTGTTTTAAAAATGGGGAGAATGTTTTTTTCTCTTAAACCCATTAAAATTTTTAAATCCCAGTCAATGAAAAACAAAATTTTATACTTAAATTTAAAGCTTAAAAAAAAGGGTTTCTTTTTTACATGGGGTATTTTTTTCAAATTTATTTTCCCTTTAATTTTCACCATTTTTTTTTTTTTTACATTTTTAACATGCTGTGGAAAAAATTATTTGGAATATAACTTTGGATTTCTTTTGAATTTTGTAATTTTTTCCCCCTTTTTTGAATAAATGTGGGGAATGGCTTTTGCTGGAAAGGTATTTTTTTTCGTATTTGACATTTCTGTCTAGCATAATTTCATTGACCCTGTATGTGTTTGCATTTAAATAATTTTATCCATTTAATATGTCTTTGGGAAAATTTATCACCATGAAAAATTTGGAAAATAAAAAATTTTCTGACCAAATTTTAAGGGGTTTACTGTTAAATTTTAATTGAAACTATATAAAAAATTTCTTTTTAATAATAATCATTGTGGGGAATGAGAAACTCATTTCCCTTTAAACATTTTTAAAAATTTGTAATTGTTATTAAAGAAAAAAAAAAATGGTTACCAATATTCTGATTGTAAAGAATACCATTTTTTTTATTCTACATCTGTTAAGAAATTTGGTTTTATTATTTAAAGTATGAATTTTTTTTATGGCATTACTGTTCTTTTTTGTAGGATCATTAAAAAAAAAGCAAATAAATTTTGGATGATGCATTCTTTAACTTTTCAACCTCGAATTTGCAATTTCACTGATTAATTTTTATTTTTCTTTTATTAATTGTTTTTTTTTTGTTTTAAATGTTTAGAATTTAGAATAATTTATTCTTTGTATCCTTTTCAAAAATATAATATATATAACAATCAAATTTCTGAAATTGTTTTAGCCCTTTTTCCCAACCTTAATGAGGGGGCACCCAGTAAAAATATATATATTTCCCCAGTTAACCCCGAGAAGTTTAAATGGCATGGGTTTTCTATTAAAAGATAAAAACTGAGCTAAATGTTGTTGATATCGAGTCATTGTTCTTTTCACCATCATATTACATGCTAATTTACAGTTGTATTTTAAAAATATATTTTTTTCCCTTTTGTTCCCCTTTCTTTAATGTAATAGTTTTGGTTTTATTGTAATATATCAGTTTAACATATGGTTGAGATCTAAATTGGTTTTTTATTTGTAACTAAATTTTCCCCCGCCCCCTTTCTGTGGTTCAGTCTGGGGTTTAAAAAGAAAACATGTTTTCAGTATATTTAAAAATTTTTTTTGGGATGATTTTTTTTTAAAAAAAATTATAAAAATATTTAAAAAAATTTTAACATTCAGTAAATTTGTAAAAAATTTTTAATTAAAATTTTTTTTTGTATGAACCAAATTTATTTTAAAATTTCTTTACATTTTTTCCATAAAAAGAAATTTTTGTTTTTAATATTAGGTGTAGGCATGGACCAATTTTGTTAAATATCTAAACAAAGTACTTTGTTGTTTCAACCTAAATTGGGGATTTTTAAAAATTTAATTCCTGGAAAAAGGGACTTATTTTTTAAAAAGTTTGGTTAAAAAAATAAAAAAAAAACCCTTATAACAGGATTTTACTTTTACTAAAAACTTTTTAAAAGGATTTTTATTTAAAGGAATTATTTTTATTATTTTGGGGAATAGGTAGGAATTTCAATTTGTGACAACTCTTGAAGGCAGTGTTGTTTCTCTCATATTTATTTTCCTGTACTAGAAGCAGTATCATTTTTAAATGTCTAGATATTTATCACCTTGAGTATATTGTAGAAGAATGATCCCATTTTGCTTTATATATTTAGGATATATATATTTTTCTCACATTTAAAATGTTAGAAAAGTTAATTTCATTGAACAGGCATTATTTAATTAATGTGTACTCCACAACCACTATACATATATATTACATTTTAATTATAGAATATATTTTAAAACATATCAGTTTATTATCATTAATAATGTAGTCATTAAATAAGTCTTTCAGATCACACATATTTTTCTTTGCTTCTTCTCTAATGAGTGTAGTATTTTGTCCCACACCCTGCAAAAGTATAATGTCTTCAGGTATGGCTTTTATTACTCGATATAAGTTGTTGATAGACCTAGTTGTCTCACAGCCTTTCTTAAATCCATCAAAATTATTATTAAACCATGTTCCTTGCAATGGAATATTTAGTTTTTATGCATCATTCAGATCAAGTTTTTTCTTTGCTTTTCTTACTGGATTTGTTTTACGAAGCTCTATTTTTGTACTTTTTCACTCTCACACACAAAATAAATTATTGATACTTCTGTTTGTTACTCTGACTTTTTAAAATACATCAAAATTTGTATTAAACCACAGTTTTTGAAACGGAATATTTAGTTTTTAAACCATTCTAGGTTTGTTATGCACTTAAATTACAACAGAACTTCCAATGTCTGTTAGAGAATATTTTATGCAAGTTTGAGGAGAATGTAATTGTGCAGTCATTTTATTTTATCCTTTTAATGAGACATTGAAAATACATGTTTGTGCTTATTTTTTCTGGATTTATTATGAAATTCTGATTTTTCCCTATTGCCTGCTTTGAATTCTGTTAACATAATGTCTTGGAAATGACTCATTTCGTGAAATAAGTTTTCTATAAAAATTTGCCTATGTGATCTTCAATAAGTTCATACCAATTTCCTGTTGTACTTAGTTTTGCTTTCTAATAATTTTATCACTTTTAGTTGTCTTTAAATTTATCAGTATGAACATATTGCAGATAAAATAATTTTTTAAGCTATATACATTTTTAGAAAATTTTCTGCTAATTTTTTCCAAAAAATATTATGTATATAATTGATGCTGTAGCAATGTTTCTTCAAGTTATGTTTTAAATTGAAGGTGTGGATTCCAATATGTTAATTCTAGCAAGAAATTTCAATTTGTTTAATTGTTAGTTCAAAAAAAAAATTCTACCAATGTTTTGACTAAAAGAAAGTTTTTTAAACCAAGTGTGAGACGTCTTTATTTTAAATCTATTAAAGCACCTTGTATTATTCAAAATATGAATTTCTTTTTGTGGCATTACTGTTCTTTCTTGAAGTATCTTTAAAAAACAACAGATAAAATTTTGATGAAAATGTTTTGTCAATCTTAGAACCTTTCCCAAGCACACTGTGTTATAATATTTTTTCTTTTTTCTTTTCTGGTTGTGTCAGAAAGTCCTGCCATATCAAGAGAATAATATACAGTTACAGAAAAATGTGTTCTGTGCTTTCCATTTTTATAAAAAAATATAATCACATCAAATCTATTAAATAGAAATTATTAATAACCTTTTCCTAGAATCTTAGTGAGGAGTCACCCTAGTAAGATACTTTAAAATATGTATATACCTCTTTATATATAACATGATGGAAATTTAAATAGCATGAAAAAGATCATATATGTACAGCAGATAAAAAACTGAGATAAATTTCAATGAAGCCATTCTTCTATTTTTATGATCTAATTATTATATATACTAATTAATAGTCGTAGTTATTAAAATATGTTTTATTTTCTTCAGCTTATATATATATATATTTCTATTAATGTAACAGTTTCAGTTATCTTGTAATTTATCAATGTGGAGATATAGAGAAATGAATTGTTTTAATATTTGATTACATTTATTCTTAAAAATAATATTTTTTTAAACTTATTTCCTTATCAGACAATATTTAATTGTGATATTTCATCCAAATGATATATATAAGATCATAGCTTTTAAATATATTTTACAAGCACTGTAATGAATTGTTTTTAAGATCATCAGAATGACACATTTAATTAGTATTAAAATACCTTCTCTAACAAGGCAAGTTTTATGTGTTCCACACATCACGAAAGTATTACCTCGTAATAAGTGGCATTTATTACTCTATACAAGCTAGTACAAAACCTGCACTCTCTTATTAAAACCCATAAAAATTCCATTGTGCTTTTTAAAAACGAAGGCATTTTAACTATTTAATATGTTTCTATTCCAGTAATATTAATGTTTTACTTAAATTAAAAACTAATTCAATTCTCTGCGAGAGGACACTTAATGCTATTTTGAGGAGAATTTGTAGTTTTACAATGAATTTATTGTTTTTCTTCATCTAATCAGATTTACAAAAGAATTATTTTAGAATTGTTTGCATTTATATAATTTCTGAATATATTCTAAATTTCTTTTTATTTCATATAGCATGATTGAACTTTTAATCATTAAAATGATTTAAATGTTACATTTGACTTAATGTTGGAAGTCTGAAAGATAACTTAGTCAATGTGAGATAACTATTTTAATGTAAATTTTCACTGTGTGATAATGATTATGAGAAATTGGCAAGAATTTCAATTTGTGGTTCCCATTGAATGTGTAATTGTATTTACTTGTATCTTTCCTTTCAATAAAAGTAACACTTTAGTTCTGTAGAAATATATCAGCATGAATATATTTTAGAGAAATCAATCCATTTTGCTTTCTACATTGAGAATAAATTTTTATGACAACTAAATATTTGAAAAGTTATTTCCCTGAGAGGCATTATTTAAATAATTTGGATACTAATAAGTTATATATATATATATATAAATATATATAATAATTTTATCATTTTGTTTGATATTTATCAGTTTGATCTTATAACAGATAAACTACAATTATTTTAACTTAATCAAAAATATTTTTGTATTGAACTGACACCATAGCAATTTTTTCATGTTTATAAAATCATCCAGATTCTTACTTAGCCAGCAGTTATAATTTTGTAATTGTTATTTAAAAAAATTGTACCAATGTTTTTGATTAAAACAAAAGTTTTGTTTAACTACTTGTAATATGTCTTTATTTTACATTGATTAAGGTACTTAATTTGTGTTATTCAAAATATGAATTTCTTTTCATGCCATAATTATTCTTTTTTGTAGGATATTTATAAAACAGTTGATAAATTTGAGATAACGAAAATACTTTGTTTTTTCAACATCAGAGAATTTCCCAAGCACACTCAGATGTAATTAGTTTTCTTTTCTTTTTTTCCTTTTATTAAGTGCATTCTTTATCTGTATGAAAAATGTTATTTACATTTACTGAATAATTTGTTTGCTTTACATTTTTCTAAAAAATAAAATACCACATTAGATCTTCCGAAGGGAAATTTTTAATATCTTTGTTCCTATAGAATCTTAATGAGAGGCTATGCCTTACACTGTAAAATATATTAATGTATTTATATTCGGGTAGCATCAGTGATAGCATTAAAGGTTTTGTATGTACAACAAATAAAAAATGTGATTAATTTCTATGAGAAATTTTTTATTATGATCTATTGCTTCAAACATAGCATCCTGACCGGTACATCTGCGCATTACTAAAATGTTGATAATTTGTGAGAGAACTTCTGTCCAAATATAATGTTTTAGACAGTCATGTTCCTGATTTTGAATTTTTCATATCAAACACAATTATGTATTAAGGTTGATTTTAGTGAAGCCACTCATAATTTATTTTCAATGCTTTAATTACATATTTCTAAACAATTAAATCATAATGAAAGTAACTTATGCATTGTTACATATTTTAAACTCAGTAAGGTAATTTCACCACTATTTAATAATTGACTAAGCTTTCCCTTATAAACATTCTGAACAGTAGAAAGTAACTTGACCACACCAGCAACCTATAATATGTTGCACAATACCAAAAAATGATCATGCACCATAAGTTTTTTATAATTAATCTTGAAATATACTATGTTTTTTTAAAGTGAAGCGAGATATTTCAAGTTTATCTTTCCCATTTTATGTAATTTTTCTGTCTGTATTTTCTGTACTTGTTCTAAATCTATAAACTTATGTATTCCCAAATAATACAGAGTAAATGGAATGCAATTTTTTGTACAGCTTGCCACAGTTAGAGTTGGTTGGAGATATATTTATTTTTATTTTTTGTATTGACATATTTATCAAATTTCTTTTTACAAAAATTATTAATGCATATTATGAGTGAAATTGATAGAAATATATGTTTGAAAAATGTGCTATACATATTACTGTTTGTAGGAAATAGATTGTTAATAATTATGTGGATTTGTGTATTGAGTTCTGAAGTTTTTTGGTGTGTGTATTTAATATTTTTCCATACATATAAACAAGTCTTTGCAAAACCATTTCAGAATTTTCAATAATCTGCAGTAAAATCTATTGTTCCTACAAAAGAGTCCTGTGGTGAGTACCAATTTGTTTTCCCCGTCTTATATCTGATTACCCTGTTATTATCTGATACTCTTCAGTTACTGAATATTGAAATGAATCAAGAATATCTTGTTGAGGAGTTCATTACTGTAGAAGGGAACATATGTATACAAATTAATTATTTTTAAACAAGTTCTTTTACAAAATTGTTAATAATTTGGGAGAGAACTTTTGTCTAGATATCATGCTTTAGACAGCCATGCTCCTGATTTTGAATTTTTCATATCAAGACACAATTATGTATTAATGTTGATTTTAGTGAAGCCACACATAATTTATCTTTAATACTTTAATTATATAATTCTAAACAATTAAATCATAATAAAACTGACATTCACTGGTGAAAACTGTCCTCATTTTCTTGTTTTTTTGTTTTTGTTTTTTAAGCCTTTTCTTTTCCTTAATTTCTAGGATACTTGTCAAGATAAAAAATCACCAATATTTATGTTAAGTCATAACTTTGTCTCTATTCTTTGCTCAAACGGTTTTAGGATTAAAGCATACCTATCGCTATTAGAAAAAGAATATTTTAATGGTCTCAAGGTATGGTTTGATTTCTTTTTAAAAATAAAGTAAAAGTTTTAATTTCCTCTTCTGGCACTAGGGCTGATGACATGGCAGCCAAGAGTTTCTGATCATAACCACTTGACTTCCCTCAATTTGAATTATTTCTATTTGAATCACTTCTAAATTTTTTTTCTTAAATATTCTTGAAACATTACAAAACCTTAAAAGGTACTTGAATAGCTTTACTTAATTTCAGGTAAAGTAAAATGTGTGTCTTCTAAATTACATATTTACTATAATTCTGCCGTTTTAGATAAATATATGTAAAGGAATTAGACACACACTGTTTTAATGTGATATAGTAATCATATTATGTACTATAATAAAAATTTGCTGGTGAAATCTTGAATCACAGATTTAATTCAAAACTTTTTTCAAAGGTTTATATTTTTTCCTCCCCTATTTTAACATATCTTTGTTAAATATTTCATTCTCAGTAAAATAATTTCACCACTCTTTTCAAGCATTTTACAATTAACTAAGCTGTCCCTTATAAATATTCGAAACAGAAAGCAGTTTGACCACACGGTAACCTGTAATGCATTGTGCAATACCAAAAACGATAGTGCCCCATAACTGATATAACTAATTTTGAAATATATTCTGTTTATTGCAACAGTTTATCTCTTTTTCTTTTATTATTCTTTCTGTATTTTCTGGATTTGTCCTAAGTCTGTGTGTGTAATCTTATGTATTCCCAAAACAATACAGAGTAAATTGAATGCAATTTTTGTACAGCTCTCCTCAGTTAGAATTGCTTTGAAATACATATCTTTTTATGTTCTGTATTGACATAGTTGTTAAATTTCTTTTCACAATAACTCTTAATACTAATTATGAGTGAAATTGATCAAAATGTGTTCAAAGAATGTGCTATTCATATCACCATTATACGGAAATAGGTTGATAATAGTTGTGTGGAATTGCATATTGAATTGAGAAATTTTATGGTGTGTGTATTTAATATTTTTCCCATAGTTAAAGAAGCCTTTGCAAAACCATTTCAGAATTTTAAATAATCTGCAGTAAAATCTATTGAGCATTTATACAAACTCCTGTTGTGAATAGTGATTTCTTTTTCAAAATTTCAACCCACATTATTCTTGATTTACTAATTATTTCTCTTCAACTTTGTCTACTTTGAGGGCTCCTTCATAGTTCGAGAAATATTAGTCAAATTTTTAAATGAGTAACATAGTCTCAGCACTCTATTAAAGTGTTTTATATGCACATAAAAATTTTGAATATAAATTAAAAGGAATAAAACTATGTCAAGTGTGTGAGCTTGTTTTACCGAAAGAATGCAAGTCAATAGAAAGCATTTCTGTTGTATAACGTCCCTCAGGTACAAGTGTTTTAAAGCATATTTTATCTACTTTATGAATGTATTTGTTATAATTTTTGTTTATTGCATAAATATGTATATTAAATGACAATTTTTTTTCAGGATGTTTTTATTCATATGATTTATTTAAAGGCATAAATATGAAGAACTAAGAAATTTTATAAAGTGAGTGTAAAATTTTCCTTCCCTTTAAATTAACTTAGTTTTGCTAAACAATTTTAGAATTTAAAAGAACCGCCATTAAATCTTATGTAACTGAAAATGTGTTCTACATAGAACTGTGTTGATTTTTATTTTAAATTTAACTATGTCCAACAAATTATGTTTTTTGCTTTATCTTGATTGGCTTTTCAGAGATATTTCTTTTAAGATTAAGAATTGTTTAATATAAAAATAGATTTTGAATTTTAAATTGAGTAAATAGTATCAACATTATTTTGAAGTATTTTATACATAATTGAAATATCATGAATATGCATTTAGAAGTGGAAATAATTTGAAACATCAGAATATTGTGAGGCATTGAAGTATAAAATTCTGTCTTTAAAAAATTTTATAAATATGTTTTTCTAAATATAATTGAAAAAGAAATATGTAATATTTTTCTTTTTTTAAATCAGTATTTCTATTTAAAATTCTCCATGATTTTTCTAAGCTTATGTATTCTGTAAACGTCGCAAATTAGTAAAAGGTGTGTATATCGAATAGCCTCCCTCAAGGGAGTGAGCATTTGTTAACGTTTCACTTTATTAGAACTGTGGAGCTATTGGCTACAGGCTTCTTTATTTTGTACATCGGTTTAGTGACTTGGTCAACACAGGAGCTGGTAAATAGTAATTGTATTATAACGCACTCTACTTCACTAGCAACCAATCTGCAATGCAATTATTCCATAAATAAAACAATAGAACTGCCTTTTTTCCTTTTATAGTCCAGGTTAAAAGCGTGTGAAAGTTTGTCAGGAATGATTTTTCACGCTTGCCCGCATTTTCATACATTTGACAAATTAGTACATAAGGTAAAAAATTTTATTGCAGCACTTTGTATGTGTATCCATTTATTTAAATTATAATAAAAGGAGTGATTTTGTTTATGTTTTAAGCTATTTTTAAGTGGGAATTTATTATGCTTGTGAGCTTATGTCCTTTAAAAATTTCAAATATTTTGACTTTTAAAATACTTTAAAAATTTCGAAACATAAATATATTATTAATACATACACTTGCCTCCAAAAGTCTCATTGCTAGGCATCTTTTATATTCATGCAAAGATCGCTAATTAAATGAAGTCTTTTTTGAATCAATACTGTTTTTTATTGATTCCTCTAACGCTGTAAATTCAAATAGTATAATCAACAAAATCACCTGAATATTACATATAAAATAATATAAATATTTATAGCTTGAGAACGCACAAAGTTTATTGCGCCTAAAAAAGTCTGCGTACAATTGAAAACTCTTATAATAATGGATTGTAATTAAAAGTTAATACTTTTTAAGCTACCCATTCTTTTCCCATTACTTTCTCAACAAATTTGGCAAGCATTTAATTAGCTTAGTTGTTCGCCTGTGGATATATTGTTCCATTCTTTCTACTCTGACAGATTTGGAGTATTTCCTTGAAGTATTACGCTTCTACCTAATTATTCACTGAAAGTAAATCCCACAAATGCTGCAAAGTTGTGCTTATGTCCGGGGACTAGGTTGACTTTTCGAATTGGTTTGGGACATGTCAGAACAACCATGGCTTCACAATATGAGTCATTTGCTTGGTACCTTTGAGCCACTGAAAGTAAAATCCTTACTCAATCAAGAAATTTCTCAGCATATGCCCTGCTATTTTACTTCAATAAGTTCAAGTAACCACTTTTGTAGATTTTGATACAATAAATTCCAGATTACCAGCCGAAGGCTTTAATGCACTCTAAAACATTGCGTTTTCCCCTCCATGTTTGATTGTCGAAAAAGCGATTTTCTTTCTTAAGAATGTGTCTCAGAATTTTTTGCAGGCATGTTTTTGTGTTTTTTGAATGCTAAATTACAAAAATTTCTTTCACTGAATTTATTATACTTTTTCTAAGACATATGTGTCCTTTTAGGTGTTTTTCTTGGCAAAGGCTCTAGTTTCCTCTGTTTGTCAAAAATGAATGACTTCTTGAGTGCAACTAGGCAATCTAAAGTCATCCTTTTTCAATTTTCTTCTTAATGTAATTGAAGTTACACTTTTTATACAATATCTCAGCAACACTTTTAGCCATATGAAGCTTATAGTCTTAGATTTATTTTGCAGCCGCATTAAGCAAAGCAGTTCTCGAGGTGACACTTCAAGTGCGCCGTCGATCTTGGTTGGCTTTACGCTAAAAGTTTATAGTTGATTTGTAGTTTGGTGAACACTTTGTGTAAATCAATGAATGTCTCCTATTAACAATTTCAACAATTGCTTTGCAAAATTTCCCTTTCTGAAAATCTATGAGGATTTTTTCTTTCAATAATACATTGACCTTATTCTGTTGCCTGTCATGGAACCACAAAAAGATTTCAAATCTCAAATCCTAAATAAAAAGGTTATTAATTACTTGAAAACACCATTTAGTGCAATTATTTTACAATAAAGGTTTTCAAAAGCTCTATTTTGTAAGGTACTAGACTTTTGGCGTGATGTATTGGTGATTATTTGGTGGTCATTCTTGATTTTTCCTCGCTAAGTGAATTTTTTGCTGTTATTTGATAAGGAAATTTTGAGGAATTGCTGACAAGTATATTTTACTTTCTAAAGCTTGTGATTTTAAAAGTAATTATAGCTAAACACGTAAGATTATTTCCTGCACATGAGTTTCGAGGCAAGTATATATATATATAATTAAAATTCAACACATATAATTTTTCATAAGATTTAAATGAATTTGGGTTTATTTTTCTTCATAAACTAGTTATTTTAAAGCCGTTGTTGTTCGGCAGGGGCCCGCCTGCTCCTTAGCGCCAGTTCTGTACCTTTTTTCCTCTCCGGTCTGATAGACTTGTAAAAGGTAAAAGCTGTCTGAAAATCTTTGAAGAAGTGGTAATAGTTACCTCGACTGTGAAGGAATTTTCTTGCAAGTCTCTTTTGTTCAAATATGTATATTCTAGTTGAACATTAATTTTTTTTTTTGTGTTTCAATGTTCTTTTCTATAACAGAATGCATGCTATCGCATTCCATTAGCTTGTGGCCTTCTAGAAACTTTTGTGTAATAGTTATTTTGTTCTGCATGCTGAAGTTGAGCAAGGCGCTGGACAATACCCTCTCATTCCTTGTTTTATATCGCGAAAAGCCGTCACTGTACACAATATCGTTCCTGGTCATCACCTGTCGATTCCCACTGCTGATGAATCTCCCCAGAGCAAAAAAGGATTGTAGTAGAAAATTCGTTACTTCTAAGTTTTCCTCACATTCATTCCAGATGTAACAATACTTCTCCTTGTTTTTCCTGATATTGTATAGGTGAAATTGTACTAGTGAGTTTTGTTTTATAATAAAGAGCTGGGATACATTCGGACGCAGGCTTAAGTACTGGATTGCAAGTCCGTGAGTAAAGACTTCATTGTTTGAGGCCTTGTTTACCTATTGTGTACGAGCTTTTTCATGTCATTATGCATCTTTGTGTTCAGATTCAGTGATATTTCCAGTTTAAACCCACTCACAGACATCACATAAATCTTTTTGGCCAAAACAATGACAGATTAAGGTTCCAAAATGTTACAGAAACTTGTAATGCTCAGGGGTTCAGCTTTTTCTGGTGGACAGAAATCGTCTTTTATGTGCATTATATGGTTGAGATTTTGATGTCCAAAGTGGCTCCAAATACAATTTGGATGAGTCTTTGCCATTAAATAATGAGATTCCCAAGTTTTCTCGCAAAGAATCAAAAACCTCTGTAATTTGCTCCACGGGTTTATCCTTCATATTATTTTTTCATACATTTTTGTTACATCATCGTCGTTGTTTATAATCCACTTTTTGATGACCCATTCTCCAACACACGTTGCTTAAGAACATCCTCTTGTATACTCGGGAGCATCTATTCCCATTGCCGCCAAAGAGGTATAATTCAAGAGAACTTTCTTCGCTTCGCTATGATGTCCTAGCACATCTTTTTCAACCAAGCATTTACAAATGGATGACATTCTGACGCAAACTTTCTTTCCAGCTCATGCCCCTGTGAGTTTCTCGGCTATTTTTTGTCGTTTTCCTCCGGAAGTTTTTCGTGATTGTAACTTTGTATTGTCTTTTTCGCTTAGTTTGTAGTTGCACCTATCTTTGATTTTTCTTTTTCACCTAAGCTCAACAAAACTTCATTTACCATCTATTTTTTTCTGGTCCTAAAATATGGTTTTCCTTTTTCCCTTTGTTCCTTATTATATTGGCACCCAATCCTGAGAATGACTTTTTATTGTTTCTTTCTGACAGCAATTGTGACATTGTATTTTCTTCAAAATGAAAGTATTGATCCACAGTGTCACTACAGTCGCTTATCCCGTTTTTTCAGACCAATTGTGATGTTCTGAATTATCGCTGTTAGATGTAGGTAATGCCTCGCTCATAGCTCGTTCCAGGATCGCGCGGGTAATATTCTTCTTGATGGGATGATTACTCTCATTAGTGTATCTTTCTATTTTTTTTTTCTTCTGTTTTTCAAGTAGTTACTTCTTTGTGCCCCTTCTATGCTGTCTTGAATCTCTTCCATGTTGTCTTGTTCTTTTTCAATATTGCCTTGTCCTTTGTTCATGTTGGTTTGTGCTTATATTTTAATTTGTTGTTCTAAGACATAGTCGGTAATATTGCCTGCTATGAGTGACATTAAATCCGAATTCATCAATATGGAAACCCTGTTCCTTGAAATATTTACCGACTGTCTTTGAAGTATTCATTAGTTGGTAAAAATACTATTGACTGGAGTATACGCAAAAAAAAACGCCGCCTTAATTTGTGCTCTCGCCCCTTCTCAAGTAGTAATGAATAATCTCTTTTCAGAATATATGACCCCTGCTGTGAATTTAAAGTTCTGGTGTGCCGCTTGTTCTATCGTAGAATCAATGTTTGATAAAACTTTATATTATTGAGTCTCCATCCCCTCATAATAAAGCTAGGTTAATCTTATGAATGTAAGATTCTGTGTTGTTTTCCAGATCTCTTCGAAAGTAATAAGCTCTTCTTGATTCACTGTAGTCAACGCTTTAGAAGTATTTTTAATGTTCGTGGATTTTAGATCTTGAATATTTTACTGCAATTTAAATAAACTAGGTACATTAATTCATTTATATATAACTACTTGGTCTCGGTATACCCGCTTCTTCTTCGTGACGTGAAAATTGAAAAATTAAACAATACAGATTGAAGGATAAAGAAGTTAATTGAAAATTAAACAAAAAGCTTTTTATGTGATTCTCAGCGCTTGAACAACAAACAAATAAATACAGTACTATTGAATTTAAACTTTGTAGATCTAATAGCTGATAAAAGGACTTTTTTTATTTATAACTCCCTGTAAAACTCTTGTGAGTTTATTTTTGGAAACAACTTCCTAAACTGATCTCTGCTCAGCAAAAGTAACACATTGTTACAAATTTTGTGTAATGATCGCTGATGCCGTCGGTTGAGTTCGATTAACAGCCACAGATGGAGATAGTACATATGTTTATATTACAAGAAAATAAATATTTACATTTAAAGTTTACACTTAAAAGTAGTAATGCGGTTAAATGAAAATTACACCTTTGAAGGTGCATCGGATTGATACAGACAAGACCTTGCGTCTGTCCATTGCGCTTTCGGTTTACAGAATAGTCCCGGTACAGGGTTCCAAAGTTTCAGTTGGGGTAGGAAGGCGGGAAAGTATGGCGCACTTAGTTACAGTTAAGTGAGGACCCTCCTCTTTGATTAATACGATGTCATCTTCCTTCAAAATTGTTTGTGCATCCTGCCATTTCTTGTAAGGTTGTAAGGAAGAGAGAAAGTCGGAGCTCCACTTCTTCCAAATGCCACGTTTTAAATTCTGTAGCAATTCAAAACGATCTCTGTGGTTGGAGGTTGAAGGAATCTCCTCAGGAACTGAAAGAAGAACATCACCTGTAAGAAAATGTGAAGGTGTGAGTGTAGATATACATTCTATGTCAGAGTCATTAACGTATGAGAGAGGCATGGAATTTAGTAATCCTTCGATTTGTGTGAGCAAGGTTGTTAACTCTTCAAAAGTTAATATGATTTCTCCCAACAATCTCTTGAGATGAAATTTGACACTTCGAATTCCTGATTCCCAAATACCTCCAAATGTGATGATGAGGGTGGAATAAAGTGCCAATCTATTGAAGATTTGGATAAGTAGTAGGAGACGGCTTCATTAGTTGTTAAAGAAAGCCATAACTCGTATTTCGTCAAGTTTTCGACGAGCTCCACCAAAATCGTTTCCATTGTCACTATAAATGTGGTGAGGCGCACTAAAACGACGAATTGCAGCTATGAAGGAATCGGTTGTTAAGTCTCCAACTGCTTCAAAATGAACAGCTTTAGTTGCTAAGCATACAAATAAAGCAAGTAACCCTTTTGTAGATTTAGTCCCTCAATTTTTTGTTGCATTTAATCAGTACAGAACCAGCGAATCAATACGCGAACTGAAGAAAGGTCTCTCCAGTGACAAGGTGTTTTGGTAAATTACCCATCAGTTGTGGTGGATATTTTAAATTTGTTAACACTTCAAGCATTTTCTAATACATTTTTTAAATTTAAATTTTCTACTTCCTACGATCCAATGGGATTGTCTAAGAACGTGAGCTAACAAAGTCGCCCGGGCATGTAAATGACCCATGTGTTTTTCCCGCGGATAAGGAGTTCACTAATAGTGTGCTGAGAGGGAAGTATGATAGGATGCTTGGAATTGAATCAAAGCTGGAATTTTTGCAATTTTCCCTCCCACTGACAAAAACCATGTTCATCTATGAATGGATGGAGGGAACGTAATGCTCGGATTTCTTCCCTGAAGGGATGCCTTGAACCCAACGAAGAAGGGTTCTTCAGGGGTTTTGGTTTTCGAAAAGGTAAGTGAAGTAGAATTAATATGGGATAAACCGACGATGATCCTTGAGATGATGCAATCATTTTACAGTTTTAATAAATCTTGGCAAAGCTAAAATGCGAATTATTTTTAGCAGGGAAGAATAGTTTCAATAAATCATGAATTACATGATTTGATGTGTGAGTAAACAGATTGAAGATGGAATTTTCCTCCGCTCTTATGCCATCTGAAGCCTCATCGAAATTGGATTCAGCCTTAGGCCAAAAATCTTGTAATTGATTGTCAATATTTGTTCCATTAATATGAAGATTTAACATTGAATTTGAATTTAATGATTCAATTAATTTGCCTGAAACCAGGAAACCAAAAATGGAATTTTGAGCAATTAACGAACTTTGTGAGCAAGTAATTTGCTCAGGAAGCAAAATAGAAAAAAAGTAGTCAGATCCTAGAATCATATCGATATTGTTTGGGATAAAAAATTTCGGATCCGCTAAACAGGAATTTTTTAAATGAGAGAAATGTGCTTCATTTATTTTTTCCGCCGGTAACGAGCAGTTAGTTTTCCAAAACATATGCTTTAACTGATAGTTTGACCTAGGGGTTAATGTAACATACTAAATCTATTTCGACAACCCTTAGTCATCGCGATTTTAGAATCTTGTAATCCTTTTATTGTAAATCTAGCGTTTTTCCTTTTCAGACCTAGCAGTTTAAGACATTTTTCATAAATAAATGTTGATTATCCATTGTTTTTTTTCATAATTAACTTGACAGTTCTCCCCGAATTTTTTAATTAACGCTATAGTTGGAAAAGAAAAAAAAATGTTTGTATAGAGTTCACAAGTTGTAACTTTGTTTTGATTGGATTTTTCCCCGTCTGGTTTTGACCTTCAAGATGAGATTTATTCGGACATTGCATTTTTTAAAATTTTTATCGTGTAATACGAGTGATGCTTTTTTAAAAAAATGACCTGTAAAAGTTGAATTACAATGTGACTCAGTATGTTATCCGGAAAACAGTTCGAATATTTTGTTTATTAACAATTGTATCCCCTTTTAACAGACATTTTTTTAAATTTAGACATTTGAATACAAGATTATTCATTTTACAACAAGAACATTTTAAACTATTTTTAAAATTTTATTTATTATATGTTGTTTTATGGCGAAGTAAAAATCTATTTAAGGTTTATTAACTATATAAATAAAAAAAAATGGAGATTTGGTTAAACATATTGTTAATTAACAGCATTAAAAAAATATTTTTTAAATTACTAATTACTTGGGGTTGAAACATGAAAATTGAAAAAAGGGGGAAAAGCACCCCTTTTTCTCGGGTGGAAAGTTGAGCAAGTGTCTGTTCATATCAGTTCATTTCTCCTGCTCACCGGTTCCAGTTAAGAGGAATTAGGGGGGGAGCCGAGGCATTTTACAGATTTTCACAGTATACTTTCATTATAAAGCTCTAAATTTTACATCTGTTATTTAAAAATTCTAAAATGTTCAAATGGGGGAAAATCAATATTATTTGAGAACTGCACCCTTCCCGCTTTTTGATCAACCTTTTTTAAAAAAATGTAAATCCACCATACATCTTTAGACTCTGTTTA
Source organism: Trichonephila inaurata madagascariensis (assembly GCA_019973955.1). Lineage (NCBI taxonomy): Eukaryota > Metazoa > Arthropoda > Arachnida > Araneae > Nephilidae > Trichonephila > Trichonephila inaurata. Next base: position 3,908 of record BMAV01017221.1, on the reverse strand, counting down.
GTATCAATAGATTTAAGACCTCTAATTACTTTGGGCCGGGAAATATTTGCTATGTTTGTAAGTTGCTAGAGTTAGTATCGTAAAAGAAGGTTTTTCCATGAATGTTTTAATAAGTGAAAATAAATGATTTGTTCTTTTTTTTATAACGAAAAGTGGGAAATTAAGGGTCCGACCCCCAAAAACCCTTGATATTTTTTTCCATTGATTATAATTCTAAGTATATATCGAAAAAATTTTAAATTTAAATATTTGTTATTAATGATTATTTTTATTAATTTAATTATTTATTCAATAATTATTTTTTTCTGTTTTTTTTCCCAAAACCAAAAACGGAGCATGAAAAAGTATGGTAACCCTTTTTACCACCCAACCCCTATTTTCCCCGTGTCGCACGAACATAATAATTTTTTCCCCCCCTCTATAAGCAGCCCCAGTTATAGGGAAAATGCTTAATTGGGGAAAAAAACTTCTAAGATATTGAAATTTTTGTATATTTGATAAACACATATTATCATGCACTAGTGATACATATAAATCTTTAAATGAAGGCTATGAATATGTAAGATAAGAAAATTTCATATATTTAATGTTAAAACTTTAATCGTCATCGAACCTTAAGTTTAGCATAACGTAAGTGGCAACGGGCTTAAAACTATACATTGTTATCATGGCTTGTTACATCAAACAAATTAAAACATTTTCTGATTTCTTTTCTCATATTCTAATTTTTTTTATATTAATGTTAATTCATTTCAAACTCATATTTTTTTTGGTAAGTCCCTTTTTTAGTTTAAAATATTTTTCCAGACTGAACATTCAACAATTTCATTAGAACTAGAAACAGTTCAAAGTATGGAGTATCTTGAAGAATTAATCAATATGTTTAAATAGTACCCACAATGAATATCCTTTTATATAATTTTTTTATCAACTGCAGAAGCATTGAACATAGTCAAACACGCCCCATTTTCTTGGGTATAAACTTAGGAAAATAGACTTTTTGGGCCCAAAGATTTATAGCCACAATTTACCCTTTTTCGCCATATCACGCCAACCGTAAACTAAATTTTATACTTTAAAAATATGTTAGAGGGTAAAACTGCGGGAGTACCAATTTTAATTTTTTATTGCTCACCAAAAATATTTTTGGGAAAAATTTTATAACGGGGGATTTGCGCCAGCCCCTTTTGCCGGACTGAAACCTATGGCGGGTTTTTGCGAGTTTAATGATACAAAATTTTAAAGAATTGTTTTGAAATACATTTAAATGTATTTTAAATAAAGGATATAGGAAGAGATTGAGAATAACCTAGATCAATCAATCAATAAATAATGATAAATATGTAATAAAAGTAACATGTACTAATAATAGTATTATAAGCAGCATATAATAAGCTCATAATATTATTTTATCGTAAGTTTATGTAATATTCATATAGTACTATTATATAACGGTTATTATAGAAACAATAATCATAATATAATTAAATAGTAATTATTTAAATGAATAATCGCCAATTGTAAAAAATAAAATAATGCATAAGAAAACCCTCAGAATACAGAACTATAAATAAATAACATAAGAATAGCTATAAAGGAACAACAAAATAGTTATAAATGAATAAGATAATAATAATAATTATAAATAAATAAAAAGTATGTAGTAATATTTATAAATAAATGGTAAAATAAACAATTATAAGTAACGAATATTATATGATTATTACCCATAGTAATAATTGCATTTTTCATAATGAATAAAATAATTACATAATGTATGTTAAAATTAAAATTTAGAATATCATTTACAAAGTAGTGAAAGCGCAATATGAAACTTGCACTGTGGGGTTCCTTCAACAATTTCATCGAACAAAGAACGAAAAAACATTTTAAAACGAAAATAAATTATTTATAGCTTATAATTAAAAGCACAACACTTATTTTTTTTAAGAAAAAAATATTCTATTACTCACTCATTTTAGAAATATCCATATTCGAAAATAGCCCAGAATTACACAGAAGACGAAATCAAAGAAAATTTATACTGAAAATGGTTTAATTTTGAAGAAATCGCCTGAAATTAAAGGGTTACAGCGAAAAATGAATAAAAGTTACTTCTAATATCGTTATCCCCATGGCAACCACATCACAGACATAAAAATATTAAGGTAACCATATTGAAATATTATCGCCCATCTTGGCTAACATAAACAACAACTTGGCACTACTACTCCCGATATCAAATTAGCACCAATATTTTTTTCCCCTTCAATAAATTATATTGATATGATGATTGAATTCGCATTTAAAATGGTTGGTTTTTTAATTTGTGAAAAGATTTATATTTGTATCAGAACAGACACAAGGACATTGACGTCATTACATACTCCATTAAAATAGGCTTTATATTTGCAAATTGATCAGAAACAGTTTTAACGAATTTTTAAAACATCTTGAATTTTATTTGTTCTAAAAGAACTACAAAAGAAAAGGTGTATATTTTGTTTCTCATTCTGAAACTAGAAGCAAGATTGCTTAGCTGTTTCTTCTAAGCATGATGAAGATGCCATTTATAAAGAAAATGTTTGACACAATTGTCCCGATTGTCAAATCATCATCAGTCATGATACATTTAATATTTAAGTTAGATGTCCTTTCTTTTTCACTGTTGAATAAACAGTACATAGTTCCTACATCTACTTTATTTGTAAAGAAATGAGCAATTGGATAACCTGTATTGTATTTGTCAGGTACAATAAAAATTATATCAAATAGAAATATATATCATACTACTTAGTTTAGTGTGTTAAGTCAATAGTTTTCATATTTTAGAACAGTTCTTTTATTCAGTTGTTTGCCATGAAATTTTTTTGAGTTAGCTGGACGATTCAAGTTTAGATTTTAAAATCAATGTGTATAAACAGAATCTTCTAGCAAGCAGGTGTAATGTTTTTGTGTGTAATTGTTAGTTTTAAAAAAAATCGTATCAAGGGTTTGACTAAAAAGCAGTTTTCTTAACCACTTGTGATACATTCTTTATTTTAAATCTATTAAGGCACATAATTTGTACTATGTCAAGTATGAAATTGTTCTCATGTCATTCCTGTTCTTTATTGTAGAATCATGAAAGAACAAAATAAGATATATGATCAAAAGGTTTTACTCTTGTCAACCTAAGAACATTTCCCAAGCAGACTCCAATGAATTAGGTATTTTTCTTTTATTATGTGCACAATTATGCTGATTATTTTTTCTGTATCAATAAGATAATTTACAGTTACTGAACAAATTATTCCTTGCTTTCCATATTCAACAAATCTTTTAAAGTTAAATTATTAGTAACCTTGTCTGTAGAAATTTTATGTGGGGCCTGTCCTAGTGGGCAATATAAAAAATTATCCACTTTTTCCTAGTAACCTTATAGAGGTATAAATAGTGTAAAAAGATTTGTATGTGCATAGTAGATACTAATAGATAAATTTCACATTAAATCATTGAGTCATTGTTCTATTCTTATGATCTATATATTATAGACTAATTTACAGTTCTTATTCTAAAAATGTGTGTTTCATTTTCTTTTGTTTATTTTTCCTTTCTATAAATGCAGTAGTTTTTGTGAAACTAAAATTAACCCATACCAAAAATTTAGTTATCTTGTAATATATCTGTATAAAAGGAATGTAGAGAAATAAATTATTTTAATTTTCAAACTTAGAATACATTTATCCTTATATTAAATGTTTAAAAAAATTATTTCCTTATCAGACAATATTTAATCATAATTTATATTGCATAACAAGTGCAACTAATATAATAAATTAGTTTTAAGAATATATACTAATATGAAATGTGTCAATCAGATTTTTTTTTTTTTCCTTCAAAAGACTGGTTTAATGTCCCACACCCTG
>BMAV01017220.1:21230-33849 GCA_019973955.1 Trichonephila inaurata madagascariensis | reverse complement strand
TTGTTATTTCGTGAAGAAATTATCTGTGATTTATATTATTTTCTTTTCGGTGATTCCTGTTCAGTAAAACTGCAATCAACATGTGCGACACAATTGAAGTCCAAAGCCCAAACACCCGCTACACTGAAAAATACATTGAGGCCGACTACAAATACGACACCACCATTGTTAAGAAGGAAAAAGGCATTTTGAAGGTAAGTTTACAAAATTTGTCGAGTCATTTTACTTAATAGATTGAATTTCCTCTGTAACGTAACATATTGAATCGCGTGTGGTAGCTGCTTCACGTTTATAATTACACACACATCTTCAGTAATTAAAAATATCAACTTCATAAGATTACTTTTAAAACTTACTGAGATCAGAAGTATACTAAACATTCAGTCAAATCATCAAGAATCATCCATAGAAGGAATAAAAGAGAAGTAATAATAATAGAAAATTATACTATTTTACATAATTCTACTTACTGCAACAGCCAGAGATTGCTAAAATGGAAGCTCAATTTTTTTTTTATCAAAGTATTTTTTCTCCCAAATTTTTTATGAATGAAATCTTGGCTATTTTCCAACGATCTTGTGACGTAGTTTTACTACATGTTTACATTTATTCATTCATACATTACAGGTGATCCCAAGGACAACCCGTGTGCAATTCCGAACTTCTAAACATGTTCCCAAGCTGGGTGTGATGTTGGTCGGCTGGGGCGGAAACAATGGCTCTACCCTGACCGCGGCTATTTTGGCTAACAAGAACAACATCACATGGAGAACAAAGGAAGGAATTTTGGTAAGTTTGTGCATATTTACTGATAGTTTTTTTTTATTATTATTTAGCTGTAGTAAAGTTTATGTATAGATTTTTTTAATACTTTTAAAGTTAACAACTAGTAGAATATTATTTAATAATAATATTAATTTATTTGTTTCATTATAATAGATATTTGAAAGTTTAAACTTTCGTACCTTTTTTCAATTCCTACTATTAGTTCACACTCTCCCTATATGTATTTATATATCTTGTTCACAAATTTTCAATCGTTAATAAAATACTTTTTATTCATCCACCCAAGTTCATATACATTTTTTAAAACTTGAAGTGGATAACACTTGATGTTTTAATACACAGTTTTTTCAAATATTAATTCATTAATTAAATTTAATTTATTAAATTTTAATGTTACATGCGAGGAAAAAAATTACCACTTAATATTGTGATTCTATATATATCATATGTATATACACATTTATATTAATTGTAATTATTTAATAAAAAGTAACTAAAATACATTTTTTCTTTGTTGACCTAAGTAGGAACTGACTTAATTTTTTTTTGTATTACTTGATTTCTTAATTTAACTTAGATTATTTTTTGTTGTAGTAAAGCAATTGTACTTGAACTTAATTAGTGAAATTTTTAACGGTGTGAGACATGTTTTAATTTCAATAATATTCAGTAAAAATTTAAAATGTCAATTTATAATTTCAATTCCATTTCATACATGTTAAAAAATAGTCAATTTAAACTCCAACTATTATTACTTTGGTTCATCTTATTCTCTAAACATTTTATTATAATTTAAAAATTCTATTATTTTAAATTTGTAGTATTTCTCGATTAGAACTAAAAAAAAATCAATGCATTTACATTTGTAAATTTATTTTCGAATTACCAAAACGAGGAATCAGTTTCATGATCACAGAATTTCGAGAATTTTACTTCAGTATTCTATATTTCTAATGAAATAACTATTTGTATTGCATGTCTAGAATCAGTATGCTGAGTAAAATTTAGAATTCTTTTTAGATACCACTTCTATTTCATTATAAATAACAAAACATAAGCCTAAAGAGCAGACTCCTCTCTATATAAAGATTTCGATTTTACTTCATTAGTATTTTGATAGGTCATTGTAAGTGATTGATAAAACCCATTTTTAATGATTATTTGTATTTAATAAGTTTATTTTCTCTATTTTTAAAATAGAAACCCAACTACTTCGGATCCTTGCTCCAATCCGGTACCACCCGCCTGGGTACTTCGGAAACATCTGGCGATTTGTACATTCCATTCAAAGACATGCTACCCCTTGCAAACCCCAACGACATCGTATTGGGAGGCTGGGATATTTCTTCTCGCAACTTGGCCGAATCCATGGAACGAGCCGAAGTGCTCGACTATGATCTGCAAAGGCAGCTCAAACCCATGATGGAAAAAATGAAGCCTCTACCGGCAGTCTACGACAAAGATTTCATTGCAGCCAACCAAGAATCGAGAGCCGACAACTTGATTCCCGGTACCAAATGGGAACAACTGGAGCAGGTACGGTGTTTAAGCTCCTCTTTTCTTGGCTTCTTTTTTTGGACTCGAGCCAATTCGATTGTGTCGTTGACCGCTTGGCGAGAATTTGGCCTCTGCGGCATAGAAATAGAAAGCAAATTGACTTACTGACCTTCAAAAGTTGCGAAATAATGTTTTTTTTCCCCTTTCGATTCTTGGTTTCCGTTTAAGAAATGTAGTTTTCATATGGAACATTGTGACTGTCAAATATGTAAACACATAGAAAAATTTATTCAGATAAAATTTTTTAAGCCGTTCAGCCACACAAAGCCAGGAATCGCTCAATCCATATGATGAATTAAGCAAAGATATTTATAGTATGAATTATTTTTTTTTGAACTTTATTTAACTTTAATAAAAATGACCTTTGTTACATAGGGATCTGTATATGAAGGAGAATTCGTGTTTTATAATTTCTGAATCAAATAATAACCTTATTAATAATATGTCGAATTCTGGAATTTGAATACTAAAAAATCATGTAATCGCAATTATAGAAAATAAAAAAAATAGCTTCCCGGAAGAAGATGGTTCTTTTAAGTGATGTTTATGATAATTTAATCATGATGGTAATTAAAATTGTAATAGATCTGAGATTATTTCACTTCAATTAAACTATGACATCACCAATGGTAAGAATGAAATTTCAAAAATAAAAAAAAAATCACCCCAGACTTATCGATATAGTGTCAGCAGGTCTAAATCTTTAATTATTCTTGTTTCTGAAGGCACAATTGAATTTTGCTCAATGTCCAGCTAAAAATGATAATTTTAAATATGCCATTTTGTAATACGATGTATCCTTTATAACTAAATTTACTTGTTTTATTCTTTATAGATCCGTAAACAAATCAGGGAATTCAAAGAAAAGAACCAGGTTGGCAAAGTTATTGTCTTATGGACCGCCAACACTGAAAGATTTTGTGACGTTCGAGAAGGTCTGAATGATACCTGGAACACTTTGTTGAAATCCATCAAGGAAAATGTATCAGAAATCTCCCCATCCACTTTGTTTGCTGTGGCCAGCATAATGGAAGAGGTAATTCATTATCCTCCTTTAATTTCTTCGACTTGGCATAAAATTAGCGCCATTGGCTTTGTTTATGTGACGCCAAATACATTGTTTCTGAATTGAGGTGAAAAGCTTATCAAGAAATATCTTCTCTTTACAGTGTGCCTACATCAATGGATCACCCCAGAATACTTTTGTACCTGGTGTGATTGAACTAGCAGAGAAGAACAACGTCTTGATTGGTGGAGATGACTTCAAATCCGGCCAGACCAAATTCAAATCCGTCTTGGTCGACTTCTTGATTGGAGCCGGCATCAAGCCAGTGTCAGTAGTGAGCTACAACCACTTAGGCAACAACGATGGCAAGAACTTGTCTGCTCCTCAACAATTCCGATCCAAAGAGATCTCCAAAAGCAACGTTGTGGACGACATGGTGGCATCCAATCCTGTCCTGTACGCTCCAGGAGAGAAACCAGACCATTGCGTAAGTATTCTTATACTTATTGTAAACCAACAACAGATAAGTTCATATCATATCATTGTTTGAAGTTATTATTTGGTGGCTCAATACTCTTCTCTGTTTTTACAGGTTGTGATTAAGTATGTACCATACGTCAAAGACAGCAAACGGGCTCTTGACGAGTACACTTCCGAAATCATGATGAATGGCAAGAACACGATCGTATGCCACAACACTTGCGAAGACTCCCTCTTGGCAGCTCCAATCATCTTAGACCTGGTTATCCTCACAGAGCTCTGCCAGAGGATATCCTTCCGTATCCTGAGCAGCTCAGAAACTACCTTCCAGCCTTTCAACTCTGTCCTCTCCATCTTGAGCTACCTCTGCAAAGCTCCTCTAGTTCCTAAAGGTGCTCCAATCGTGAATGCCCTCGCCCGCCAGAGGTCGTGCATCGAGAACCTTTTCAGGGGATGTCTTGGATTGCCACCGGTCAACCACCTGGACCTTGAGCACAAGTTGAGTGATCCATCCGCCTGGTGCACGGAACAACCGGAAAAGGTTCGATCGACAGTCGAACCAGAAGTCAATGGATATATCAAGAACAAGCACGATGCTGCCTTCCTAACCGGACGGATTGCAGAAAACATTGTCCTTAAGGGTCTTCCCCAAAACATCACCTCTTAGTTCAAATATCAATAGCTTCGACTGTCCTGTGTATTTAAGTTGTATGTATTATGTTGTTTTTTTTCTGCAGGCATTATGTTTTGTAGTTATTCAGACCGTTCTTCGTGAAGGCCTTTGCAAATTGTTTTTCTGAAAGAGATAATTTTAAGTACTGTAAAAAAGATTGCAATGGTGGACCAAAGATACGACAGGACAATCTTAAAAGGGACAATGATCAAATAGGTCTAAAAGATCCATTTTCTGGTTTTTAAGTCCAATGTTGCCAGCACAAATCAAAAGTAATAGGTAGATGCATTTATAGCAAAGGTTTTTACGAAGAATTTAGGTCATTGCAATATATATATATTATACACATATGTATATTTTGTTGTCTAGTTAAATATTTTTTCAATTTATTAGTCATTCATTTTTTGTTAAATTAATTACCCGTTGTATGTTCCTAGTCTGTTACCGAACACAACACGTCTTTCTTTGCATTTATTAAGTTTATTTCATTAACTAATTTTCAAAAGTGAACATTTCATCTAGCTTTTAAAAAACACCATCTCAGTTAAAAAAAAAAAAAAAAAAAAAAAAGTATTTTAATGAATCATTATTTTTTAAAGATAAAAGAATGTAAATTTTAAATCCCTAATCTGAAAAATTTTAATGGGAACATTATATTCAAATTTTAATTTAAAAAAAAAAATCCTTGCACAGCATGAAGGTGTACTTATTGTTAAACCTAAGTACTTATATATGGCTGGAACTATATTGATTATATAAAAATGTTATTTCTTTTGTATCACATCTGTTGTAAATGATTATTGTTCGTAGGTGAACATGGTACAATGCATTTATGAACAAAATGAGGTACGAATCATGTAATCTATTGTTTTGTATGTTGTCTGGGGAATATTTTTATTCCTTTCTGACAGTATTGTATGTTAATTGATTTGTAAATAAAAGATTATATCGTTACATTTAATATGGTGTTTTTATTTCAGAAGGGATGTCTCATCCTTAATTATGTGCTTGCTGTTTTCAATGTAGAATACGTATTTTAGGGTTAATATATGATGATGAGGTATAATCTTTGATAATTACCACATTAAAAAGTAATAGTGCCAGAAGCAGTTTTTCCAAAATTTTCTACTTCAGATTTCTAAAAGAATTATTTTCATTCTTAATAATGCTTTCATTGATAAAATAAATAATTCTGATTTAAGATACAATGTGATGACATAATCCCTAAAAAATATTAAATGAATAAAATAATGTTTCAGAATCACATTTTTCCAACAGTTTTCTTATTTTAGAACACTTTAAAACTGGTATATCACATTCATAGTAATGTTTATTATATTTTAATCTCGTAAAATAAAAATTTGAAAATTAACATACGACAAGTACTGAAGTAATCATTAATACATATTAGATTAAAACAGTGATTGTTTCAAAAACACATTTCTCTCCCAAACTGTGCTTAGAATTCGAAAAATAATTAAAAAATTATACTTATTTTTTATCTTAATGCTATTTCTAACTTAGAAAAAAAAGTTTTCAAATTCAATGTATAGTGTGCTGAAGTAATCATTTATAAAAATATTTAAAAACAGTTTTATTTACTTTTCAAAATTTTCAGAACTTCACAAGAAAAACAAATGTACATTTTCCTTTTTAAATATTTTTTTTACTGTTAATATAATTTCACTTGCTATTTAAAATTATTCCTTAAAAACGTCTTTTAAATGCAATATTTTCATTTGAAATAATAATACACTCTTAATAAAAATAAATACATTAGAAAAATTTTATTTCTGAAAACATCATAATTGAATGTGCATTGCAATTTAAATTATGTTAATGCTCGAATTTATCAAGCAAAGCGACAATTTATCTTGTTTCCAGAGGTACAAGATGAATTTTAATAAAATCCGATGTACTCATAGGTTGATATAACTCTAAAAAATTGCATAACAGTTATTGTAAACACATTTGATAACGTTTACGTTTCATCGGTTCAGAAATGTGCAATCGTAAGTTTATAAGATAGAAAAGAATAATTTTCTTGCAGTTTTGTAATGTGAGAAATTGGCATTACAAGTTCATATATAATATATATTACTAATATTAACAGAAAGAGCAGTTTTCTATACGATTTATTATGTGCGAATAAATCGCATTATCTTATATTCATCATTCTATATTAAATGCATAAGGCAAAGTTAGAATTTAAATCAAAATCGCGACTTTTTTTAAGAAAAGCATTGAATAAAAATTTCATATAGAGAAGAAAGAATGATCGAAAGTGTACAATATATTGTTTCGAATATATATGTTTACGCAAATTCGTCACAAAAAAAAAAAAAAAAAAAAAAAGTAAACTTTTTAAGTAACTTTGCATCATCCAATACAAGACAGCATGCTGAACTCTAAGAATTTCAACAGAAAAACACGTAAAACATTTTTCCCCCTATATAATATTTTTGAATGAAAAAGCTCTGTGTGTATAATATATATATCATAATAAGTCCCTAAAAATTCGTCAATGTTTTGAATTTAGCTGAAATGTTAAAGCGTGTTCGCTCTAAAGCAGCGATAATTCTAAACTTTTTGTTTTTACGCTCCCCCTTCTTTAAAAAAACACTCCAAATTTAGCGGTTTTTTTTTTTTTTTTTGTGGCGTAACCCAATTTCCAACATAAAAAAATGTTTGCATGAGAGCCGAAATGAAATTAATAATATAAAATTTAATTTTATGTATCAAAGTTCTTTTATAATGTTATGCTGTGTTAAAACTAAATTTCTTTTAAATTTTTTTTGCACTTCCTTTTGTTCTGATTGGTGCCCTTCCAAAAGAGTAGGCCTACCGATTTGGTCTGATTTGATTTGGTTCAATTTTTTTTATGAGCATCGCACTTTAAAAATGAATGAAGGCTAGTGTCGAAAATAATTTTTGAAAATTCAATTACCGTAAAATCTGGCGTATAACGTGCACTTTTAACACAAAAAATAAGTTCGAAAATTAAGGGTGTGCGTTTTTTGCCAGATATAAAATTGAAAGATTTAAAAATAAAAAATAAAAGATGAGCATAGAAAAAAAAATTAGATTTATAAACATATCGAAATACTGTTTATTTAAAAGAAATGGCATTCCTTATGAACTTTAAGGGTTGCTGCTCTAGAAATACAGTCGAATCTCTATATAACGAATTTTTCTATGTAGCGAACTTTTTCCTGGAACCTTGAACACCTCACAGTTTTCTTCGTAAAATAACCTCTCTACAGAGAAGTGCATTCTATATACAGTGAACTTTTTCTTTTGTGATTTAATTTTTGTTTTCCTTTTTTTAAAGTATTTCTGTAAAAATTTCAAGTTATTCTCTCTTTAATAGATTTTATGGTGGTCATAAATCTTGAACTGGGGTTTTATTAGAACCTAACTCGCCGAAAGCAATAGAGTTCTAAACGTTTCATACTAGAAGTGAAACCTTTAACCCCCCCGCCGGGCGGGGTGGGCGAGGAGCATCATCCTCTTCCACCCTCGGTGGAGCTGTCCCGTGTTCTAATTATAAAATAATGTATGTTTAATATTACTCTTGTATGCTTTAAATTATAAAATGTCCTTAAAATTCATTCATTTTAGTATAAAATTATTTTCTTAATATTGAAAGTACAGTGAATTCTTCGGCATTCTTTTTTCTTGTTTTCCTCACAGGTTTTCTTTCTTTCTTTCTTTCTCTTTTGATGGGTAAGATATATAAAATAAACATATATTAATTTTAAAAAAAGGTATGAATAATTCCCTTTTTATATATAGTGTTTAAATTTTGTTTTAGACGGTTTATAAAGTATATTAAAAGATGAACCTCTATATAACGAATTTTCCTAATAACGAACTTTTTTCCGGGATTTACCGACTTCGTTATATAGAGGTCCGCGACTGTATACTATTTTTTCTAAAACTTGGAATATTACCTCGAATAAATGACTTCAAAGCACAAAAGACGCACATTATGCACTCACATTTCAGGTTTCTTCGTAAAATAGAGGGTGCGTGTTATACGGCAAATATACCAATAATTTAAAATTTCAGCTTGAAAGTATAGGTGCGCAATATACGCTTTACGTTTATTTTATTTTTCATTTTTTACTAATTACATTGCCTTTTTCAGATTGTGTGTGTGTGTTGTGTGTGTGAGGTTTATTATTCATATGGAGATTCAGAAAATTTCTCTGTAACGAATTCCGATTGATCTTTGTTCTCCATTTCTTTTCATAAAGTGCGAGAAAATCAGATTCCCCCAAGTCAGTCCATCTCAACCAGTCTTCCCTCCTTCTGGTTCCAATACTTTTTTTTATTATGCTGTCATCATGCATTCGTGTCCTATGGGCTATCCAGTTCATTCTATTTATCTTAATGTATTTAAGGTATCCGACTACGTTCGGGGGGAACCGTGATTTTAAAAAAGCGCATAAATGGATGATTTTCATGATATTTAGTGTCACTTAGATTTGAATACATGTTTGATTGTTTTAAGAACATTTTGACAAAAAAAAATTATTTAAATACAATATTTCGGCAAAAAATTAACTTAGAATAACCTTTTTTTCAAAATGTTCTCCTTATGTGAAAAATGCTTCTATTAAAATAATAGTTTGCCTGTCTATAGCTCAGACCTCTGTACAGAGGCTGCTCAACTAACATTTTTGAAAAATTCACATTATTTTCAGAGTTACAACCAACTGAAATAATTAACGGCGTTTTTTTTCTTAAAATGTCTCCCCTCTGTTGTCGTAAAACATGGATAAACCCACTTCTAAGTAATATATTTCAAAAATTCTAGTTGAGCTTCTGTAAAGAGGTCTGAGCTATAGACAGGCAAAATATTATTATAATAGAAGCATTTTTCACAAAAGGAGACTATTTTCAAAATGGGTCATTCCATGTTCATTTTTTGTCAAAATATTGTACTTAAATAATTTTTTATTGTAATACTATTCTTAAAACAATTTTTATATACATTTTCTAATCTAAGTGACACTGAATATCAAATATTATCCATTTATACGCTTTTGCAAAATCATGGTTCCGAACGTAGTTCGGATACCTTAATGTCAAATTGTTTGTATCTGTATAACTCAAAATTTTTTGGAAATCTCCTTCTCCAATCACCGTTTTCAGTTATACTACAATGTATACTCCATAGAATCTTCCTTGCAAAAACAACGATTTTGTTTTCCTCCAGTTTTTTCATTGTCCAAGTTTCGGATGCATGTGTTATGATAGGTCCGACTAGAGTTTTGTAAATTAAAACTTTGTCTTTCAAGAAAGGAACATGGATTTAAAAAAAATCTCCTTAACCCATAGACCATATATTTGCCAGATAGAGTCGGTTTTTTATTTCAGAAGATATTCTGTTATCGTGAGTAAAAATTTAACCAAAGTCAGTGAAATCCTTTACTACTTCAAATTTATAACAGTCTTATTTCAAGATAGGGGGCAGGTCAGTGGCGTAACGTACACCCCCACCCCTACATTGGGAAGGTCTAGGATTCTAGAGAGTCCAAAACCTGACTAACGCCAAATACGTACCGATTTGTAAGATCCTCCTTGGGGTCCAAACCCTGACTTTGCAGGGAAGCCCTAATATTCTCCGTTACGCCACTTGGTCTAGTACTTTGTTTCTTACGAATAACACGCATTTTGTTTTATCTTCATTTATAACCAAACCCATTCGTCTTACCACTAAGAGTTATAAATATACCCCTTAGAAATACAAAATTTCTTTGAAGAGAGAGAAGTCAGAATAGTGAAACACACACAGCCAGTCAGTACACAAGATCTTTATCAAAAATACAGGACACAAACTCTCCCCATCAAAGCGTAAATGTGCTTTGGTACTAGATATACATACAATAACTCCGTACATAAAAAAAAAATTAAAATACATTATTAAAAATACATATAAGTTTCCCCCTTCCCCACCCAATCACCTCGTAAGACTTAGAAAATTTTATTATTTCTCATGCTGCTTTGAAGATCTTTTTTACACAATATAGAGGTATAACAAATAATAAAGATAGTATTTTTAAATAGGCTGAATTTTGGAAGCTAAGCTTTTTATAGGCATGGTGGATTTCCACATATAAGAGCCATTTCATTGGTGGCACGCATCTGGTGGTGGCTCTCTCTACCAAATTTTTGATGCTTAAATTTATTCAATTTAAGCTCTCGTTGGATGCTAAATATTGCCGTGAACAAATATGGAACCAGTAAGAAAAATATTTGCATACCATTCTTTTTTCCGTTAATTATAAACGGTATACATTACCCCTGTTTTATTGTGCGGCTATGAAGCTTCCCCAAAAGGAAAAAAATATTTTTGATTCAAGGCAGTGCTTCTCAAACTTTCAATACTTTCGACCCAATTTTCAATTATAATTTTCATCGCACCCCCCTCCATACAATAACAATGTATTGATTTCAAAATTAACGTACTAAAAGCTACATGCCAAAGCTACGATATGACTTTAATTATAAACCGTACAAATTATCAAGATAAGAATTAAATTTTTTGTATAATTTTGCATGAGTCACTAGTAATTATTGATCTTGTTCTTAACTTAGTATTGATAAATTAATTATCAAATACATTATACAGTACAAATGCATTTATAAGTATATTATATCAATGTAAATGTATATTTTACTTTTTTTATTATGTCAGAATGTATTTTGTTTCGCTCCCTTTCAGTAAATTTGCAATTTTTTAAATCTTACTTTTGACTTTTTGATATGCTCGCGCCCCCTTTGTAAGGTTATCACGCCCCCCAAGGGGGCACGCCCCACAGTTTGAGAAATGCTGATTTAAGGTATATATCTTCGGCAATTTTTAAGTTGATATTAATTTTAAAAAAACAACCCAGAAATGTAATGTTTTATTAATTAATTGACTCTTTTTCCAAATTTTCCCCGTTGGACTGAAAATAAACAATAAAATACAAATCCAAGCCAATACGTTCCATTTATTCGCATTGTAAACAACGTTGCGTTACGTTTGAGCATGCGCAATGGATGCTTTTATAGTTGGTGTAATGATTCCCACACTCAAAACATAGAAAAACTATAATTTGTAATGCATACTTCAAATGAAAAAAAAAAAAATGATTAAAAATCTCTGAAACGATCGAGATCCCCATATCCTACTAGAAAAGTCCTATTTTTAAGTATGGCTAATTTAACTTTTTAAGCAATTCTCTTTCATTATAAATAAACCAGAACAACTTTATCCGATAGCAAATTGTACAATTTCTACTTTTTAAAAAGACTTCTCTTTTTTTTTATCTAATTTTAAGAAGTGCTCTCAACACGTGTTTCAATGATATTCGCAAAGGATTCAAGTAGGTACTCAAATAGATTTAAAAATAAAGCATCAAAAGTACTCACGCGGCGTAGTTTGTTTCCATAAAAGAAAGCTCTTGCATCATATATTAAAATTGTTTGCGAGACAAAGGAGGCGATTATGCTGTCTCGTTTTCTTTGGAGTAGTCAATGATTCTCGACACACTTGAAGAAAAGTATCTGTAGGAAAAAAAGCAAAAGCAGTTCGTTAATGGATTTTTATTAATGATTCTTTTATTTTAGCATATATTCACAGCATTAAAAGTGTCCACTTGCGATTTAAAAATAAAATGAGAAAAAACCTCTGCTATATAAAATGGCAAATTTCGTAACTCATTTTATCAGTTGAATTTCACTCTGAGGACCATTATACGTCAAGAAATCTTAATTGGTTCTTCATTCGTTCAATACCCTCAGTACTCCAAAGCTAAATTTTTTCAAGAACACTTTAAATCCAACTTGAGAAACATTACTTTTTACAAATCATAAGGCTATTTTTTGTCTAAGTCGCAATCACTGGATTAAAACAGGATATAAATATTGTTTCATTAGCCCGGGAGCGCGGGGTACAGAGAGAGAATCACCCGAGACTCACGTTTTCTTTATTTCCGAGAAAACTATCTATTTATTACCAATGACCTTGTCAGTATCCTCCGAAAGGACAGTTTTCATGGGAACTAAAATGTATTTGTCATATCTCCCTCTTTTTTGGGAGTGCCAAACGTTTTTCAATTCCT
>BMAV01017220.1:7287-19099 GCA_019973955.1 Trichonephila inaurata madagascariensis | reverse complement strand
TTAAAACAATTTTATACATGTATTCTAATCTAAGCGACACTAAATATCATAAATATTATTCATTTACACGCTTTTGAAAAATTACGGTTCCGAACGTAGTCGGATACCTTAAGTTATATTAAATGTAGACCTTTATCTTAGCTCACTACTACTACTACGCCGCTGGATGGACCGCAACACCACGAAAAAATAAGAAGTAGACCGTACACTGAAAAAGTCTGCCCTCTCCTGCCCTAGAAGAATCTAGAATATTTTAGTATGATTGTCTAACTAGAAAACTTTCTAAGTTCCTAAAAGGTTCTTTCCAGCTATTTAAAGACGATACAGGAAGGAACAATTGATGCAGAAAATCTACAGCGTCCATATTGGTTAAATATGCGGCATGTTAAAGATCTCTAGAGTGGCTGTTTGGCTTGGGTGCTATCGCCAAACCTAAACTCCGAGAACCGTTTTGCATCCTCAGAGATCAGGTGCCTCCCTCTGGCGATGAAACTGGATGCAAAAAATTACATTGAAGAGATTTGTATTCCACCTATAGGGTGCCGCATTTAAAAGTGATACCAACTCCCTGGGAATGTATTAGGTCTGCAATGATAAATACCAATCCGAATCCCATTAGAAATAAAAAAAGAAGTGTAATCGAACACGTTTACCCTATTCTTTGATATGCTTGCATGTATGAACAAAAGTATTACTTCAAGCCTTTTTGGCACTTAAAAAAGGATATTTAAATATCTACTTTCAGTAATTTAAATATTTTCTCCCGATCTTTGTATTTAAAATATCTAATAACTCAGATTCTAATAATCACAGGAACAAAATAAAAAATTTTAAAATTTTAAATACTCAATAAATAAAAAAACACCAAAATAGACTTACAAAATAAATTTTGTCTAAATAAGTCCCCAAAATGGATCCTATAAAGAGATCCAAAGCAATAAATTTGAAATAATATTCATATTAATGCAAACATTGTGTGTTTTGAATTTATTAAAATATTATTTAATTTTACTTTTACTACAAACTGAAATTGTTTCGTATCTCAATTTTGATTTCGAAAAATATTTTAAGGTGGTTTATAGGGACGCGTTCTATGGGAGCAATTCTTATGTGCATATATATTAAATAAAATAAAAAATTAACTTATGTAACACAGTGACTTGTGATAAATTAATAACATCCACACACACACCACCTTTATACAAAAAAAAAAAAATTCTCTGTAATATTTCTCTGTATTTTCCTTGTGAGATAACAATTTGGGTGAGTGCGGAAATCAGTAACTTTTAAAAAAACTATAGCTGTATTTTGAAAAGCTATTTAAATAACAAACAAATATCCAGAGCCGTTGACAAAACATATAAATAGGGCAGGATAGTTTTAGGTTAAATTTTCAATCCAGAAAAGAACGCGCATCAAACATATTAAAACTGAGGAGTGCCTTAAAACCTTCATTTAGGTGTGATTCATCTAAATATAATTCTACATTTTGAATTTTAACTCTGAATCAAATGAATTTTTTAAAATGGAAAGTGCAAATTTTGCGCAATTATTTCTCTAAAAACTATTTTATGCTAACATTTTATGTATTGAATAAATCATCTGTTTATTATGCATTTCAATTTTAAAAAATTTAAAATATCTAAACTGGTTTAAAAGTCGTTAATTTTTTTTTTCTAGGGCATAACGGGCTCAAATATTATAAATGCATTTTGTCTGGCTAATGAAATTATTCTTTACTTTTATTTTTAAATCTTGTATAAATTAAAACCCCCCCCCCCCTCAATATTCTATCTTCTTTTAAAAAGAGAGAGAACTATAAAAAATATATATAATTGTGAGTATAACACTCGATCAGATTAAATTTTTTAAAAACAGTTTGTTTTATAATTAACAGATGGCAGCACTACATAACGTATATTCGTTTACTACGGAAATAAAATGATTTAGTAATTGTTTACAATTGCATTAGATGTGGCAATCCCCGAATTCAACACTATATTCATTCACCATTAAATAAAATTCCAATTATTAAATTTTGTAAAGTTTAACATACTTGTCAATTTTTGTAGCCATGCAAGTATATTTAGACATAGATAAAAAAAATTTATACTGTTTCTTCTAAAAAGAGAAAGAATTTTAGACATAAAAAATGTTTCGCTCGAAAGAATGAATTGAACAGGTAAAAAATAAAATTTTAATAAAGAAGAATTAGTGACAAAATTATCAAAATAATTAAAACACTAAAAAAAATACCGGGGTTTAAAAAAGAACTTTATTCAAAGTAATTTTGTTTGAATTTATGATAATTTTTAAAGGAATAAATTAACTATACACAAACATAACCAAGACCTAGAAAACTATGATTTACATTGAGAAATGTATGATACTGTCTAGTTAAAATTACTGTCTTCTATAAAACATCTAAAAGAAGGAAGATAATAAAGAAATTTCAAGACGAGAAGATGTAAAATAAATCAAGTGAATCAAGCAAATTTTATTTAATCAGCTTATTAAGTAGTAAATTGCAATAAATCAAAAAACTTTATCAAGTAAATTAAATTTTAAAATATTCTTAATCGAAAAGAGTTCAAAATGGAAAGAAATATAATTATAACAGCTATCATTTTTCAATTATTCCTACGGCATCTTTATAATAAGCGTCATTTACATATATAAGTTCTATTAAAATTTTTATAATACTAGTTATTCTATTGATGTGATAGCATGTCATTCTAAAAAAATTAAATATCATACATTTGTGAAATATCTCTGAAAATATAGATATAAATATAGATAATTAATAAGGATTGAAGTAGTGTTTAACTCAAATTAACAACAAAAATAATTAAATTATTATCTTTCTCTCTTAATTTTTATCACAATAACCCTTAATCACATACGGTGAAAATGGAACGTTTCATTGCAATTTCTTAGCATGAACACATCAAGTTAATCAACTATTATTTTCTAAAATTATCAATAGATGGCAGCACAAGCAATAAAGTCAAAGAATTGACACAGTTTTCAAATACAATGATCGAAAAGGAAAAGTTGAATAATAGAAAAACATACTAAGACCGAATAAAACGAAAAGCATTAGAAAAAAATGCAACACTGATAAATAATCTAGATTAAACTCTGTTTTTAATATAAAATTTCCTTTTATGTCCATAGATAGTGTGTTGTTCAAATTTTATTCTTAAATACTTCCTGTATTAATATTAGTGTGAGCGTGTATATTAACATACTTAAGAAACAAGTCATAACTACAAATTTCTTAATGAGTGAATCCGGCATGGTCTAGTGGTTAGGATACCTGGCTCTCACCCAGGAGGCCCGGGTTCGATTCCCGGTGTCGGAAGTTAAATTTTTCTCTGTAAAAAACTTTTAAAAAAATGAAGTCAGTTAAAGATCGGACAGGTATAAAAAAAATGCTCTCTATTTTTGTACGCTTAAACGAACAGTGGCACTGCAATATTTAAAATTCTTGTTACAAAAAGGAAATAAGCGTTTCTTTTCGTTTAAAAATTTTATTTGTTTCCCTTTGTTAATTTCAGTAATTTTTTTTAGGATGGAAAATGTGAACACCTTTCTTTTTATTCTTAAATACAATTCTATCAAAAGGATTTGGTTAAGAAAACCGTAAGAATATATAAAAGGAAGCACATCAACATATTTGATAGTTTATTAAATAATATAATGTTTCATTGTCTATATAAATGTCGCACTTAGAAATACAATGAGAGCTATAGATAATAGACCTCATAGTTTGAATTACGGTCAAACTATTGGAGGAAAGGTTTCCTTAGCTGGAAACCCTTTCTCCAAACTTCCACACAAAACAAACTTTTGGGCCAAGAAAGATTTAATGTGCATCTGCCGTGCTGCACGAAGGGTCATTAAAGGTTCAATACTCTAACCTATGGATCGACAGATGTAAAGCAGAAATGATTCTGCGACCATGACTATTAAGTGGCCAATCCATTGATTTGATTTTACCTCGTACTCTTAAGCAACACAAGGGGGCTGGTGGCGATGGTTCTCGTTTTTTTTAGCTGTGGTTAAGTGTCGATGACGACACCTGAGCTGTTCCGCCCTCTCCTAACTTCAACACTACTCCTCATCTTTGGACTAAAGAGGACTTTTCGACCCTCAACAGATTTGTACATCAGTCCGCTACACCTGCGGCCCACCGAGCCTTTTTAAGAGGCCCGACATGATCCATTGAGGTGAGAAATTTACTTATTTGAGAACATTGTATTAAAAATTTGATTTCTTGACAAAGAATTTCCCACCAAATTTGCTTTTTGCTGTCGTACGTGTACCAATTGATATTCTTTTTCTATTTGGAACGGTTACGGTAAGTGATAACAGACAACAATGGAGTAGTGACAGTTGTATGTGTGGAACAAATTTTTAACTATCTTTCATATCTTGTAAGTGAAAAATATTGCAAAAATAAATAAATCGTTTCAAGACGATGGGGAGGTTGACTATTTTGTGGTGAAAAACAAGCATGGTTAAGTAACTGTTTGATTTGTCACGAAAGTGCTGTGTTTAAAAAATACTGATAAACAGGAATCATTCAATGACACTTTTTCTCGAAGATCTCTTTCAAGAGGTGATAAATAGGCTTTCTTGAATAATCTTTGCAACAGCAACGAAGTGTTTTGTCGGCGGTAATATCACAGCGGTAACAAAGACATCTTATGAAGTTTTTTATACTATTGGTAGTCATATGAAACCGTTTACCGATGCGGAAATTGTGAATGAGTATTTATTAAATGCTTCTAATTTAGTGTTACTGACAAAAAAAAATATGAAAAATAATAATAAAAAAATGAAAAACTGGAGTTATAATATTTTGATCAGTTGTCCACATTTTAAATTTCCAATGTTATCTTGGTCTTAACGCATTTTTTAAGCAAAATTACACCTAACAGGCTTTGCACAATATTACAACAATCTTACAACAGAAGCATTATGCAATATATTTTTAAAAAAGGACATTTAGCATAGTATACAGCTAAAAATTTTTAACTTATTAACATATAAGATGCAGCTCTAAACTAATCTATTTCAAATTCGAAAGACAAAACATAACTCATCAACCAGTTATTCTTAAATACAAAGAAAAGCATAAACACATCATTACATAACGTGTTTTAGCATTAAAATGGAAAAGTCATTACACATGATAATTATACAAACTAATTTTCATTTATAACCTATTTTGAAACCCTCACACTAAGTTTTAATTCATAATTAACATATCTAATCAACTATTCCGGTTATGATTATGCAGTAACTCAAGCATCAAAACGAATTATAACTTCTCGCAACTAAATACCATTTCACCACAAAAAGCAAACGGAATTTAAATTATACGTTGGACACCAATATTTTAATTTCTAATTAATTTAAAAACAACACACAAGCAACACACCTAATTAATTCACCAAGAAGTTAATTTAATTTTAAAATCGTTCCAATCTTAGCTAAGAAACAATAAATAACATCAGGTCACGTGGTTTGGAGCATATCTGGCACAAGAAATCAGTTCCACATCTTTCAATACAACACCCAATATACCGACAACTTGAGAATAAAATTTAAACTTTTACTTTAAATTTAAAAACTGTACTAAGACTTAAAACTAACCTTGGATTTTAAGATAAAGAGGATCCGGAGATCGTTTAAATGTTCAAGGTTTATGCATAACAACATCTTACTTTATCTTTGATAGATAACCAGAGGTAAACAAACACATTTGTCCTTTTTTTCCATAACAAAACCGGTCTCTAAAGCATGTGTGTGTGTGAAGAGTCGAGATAACGTCCACCAAACAAAATAATGCTGTGGTTAAAATTTATTCCCCTAGCCCTGTGAGTGCGCGAATGTTGACAGTACACGGTAGGGTTGCTGATTGCTCGTCGTAAAATTTAACAACTTAAAAAGTTCGACGAATACAATGATGTTTGATAACACGACTTCTAGGGATTTAGATTCAGTTTCGGTTGCGTGTTTTGGATGCGTAATTTGTATTTTTATGGCTGATAAAGTTAGTTTAAGTAACTGGAACCGCATGAATTAAAGTCGTTCTGGTGCAGAGATTCTTAACCTTTTTTTAGTTCCACGAATGCCTTTGAAATGTGAAGGCTATGGACCCTTTTTAAGAGGGATTTCAACTCTTGAATTTCAGACGACGAAGTTGACATTTGAACTGGTTCCCTACACCCCGCTTCTGTGAGTGCGAATTTAGCTACATTGGATTCAACCTTGGTGTGGTGGGTAGGTTTAAACAGTGGGATGTCAGTTCAGGTGTCGCCGTTTCTTGATGGGGATTCAAAATTACCGAATCCTCGTGAACAGAGACGTCTTAAGGCATGAGTCAACTGGACCAGGGCCCAGGGTCTCGGTCACAACAAGGGGCCTCGTCTCGTTCTCGACTGAGCCTTAATAAAATCATACAGTAGAGCGTCCTTTAACCGAATGTTTATTATCGGAGGCGCCAAATATCCGGAATATATTTTTTGTCAAGTGCATGTACTGTATATGAATACGTTTTCGAACAGTGCAATGCTCAACAGTTGTTTTACGTGAGGCCAAAAATGATGGGAAAACCCAAGGTCAGGGACAGTTGGGGAAATTCAGTTGTTTGATTTGGTAAACATCTGGATGGTATGCGATACAGAAGACTGTGGATTTCAAATGCTACATGATGACGAGATTGTGACTTCCGTGCAAGAAGAATACGACCCTATCGACAACGAAACGGATGAAGACGAGGACAACAACAGCAACGAAAGTGGCAAAAGTGCATCAAATGCTGACGCGTTTTCTGCGTTAGAGACAGCTATGGAGTGGAACGAACAACAATCAGAGTGCTGTCCTACTCAACTACTGCTGCTCAAGAGAATCAGAGACCTTTCAGCGAAAAAACGAAGGTGTATAATGGTACAACGAAAAATAAGTGATTATTTTCCACAATAAAGGGAAAATTGCTACATTTTGCACCTATTTTGCTTTTTCTGCAAGCACGTTTCCCCGGTTTCATATATTGCATGGATCGCGCATTCGGTGTTAGGTTATCCGAACAATCGCGTATCCGAACGGTGTCCGGTCCCAATTGATTCGAAAAAAAAGACGTTCTACTGTAATTCGAATGATTTCAAGGTCAAATTTTATTTCCGGTCGTATTCTCTCAGAAACTGGGCATTTCGGAAGATATGTTAACTGACTACATACGATAACCTTCGTCCATGTATAGGCCTAGGCCTACCACTATACACCATCATTACTTATTCAATCAAAAGGCTGCAATCGGTCGGGTCGGCTTGTGTAATAGTGTTTATTTATTTCGGGCTGTTGTTTGCACAAGTGTTTGACAACGTAAGCTATATACTGTCTACATTTAAGGGTCATAGGTGCAGCCTACATCTGTGTAGGGCCCAGGGCCTACTTTTTCGTAGGAACCCATGACCTCAAGAAGACTTAAGACGTCCCTATTCGTGAAGCATCAAGTGAAGGATAGAGTGAGAGCTACATTAAAGCTGCATTCACACCACGGGGGGGAGGGGGAGGCTGTCAGCGTCGAGCGTTAAGCGTCTAGCCAATCAGAGACTTGATCTCTGGCGAGATTAAGTCTCTGATTGGCTAGACGCTCAACGCTGACAGCCTTGGTGTGAATGCAACTTAACGCCGTTATAGAAAGGAAACGAGGGCTATTGGCGACGGATGCCGTCATATCGATCCTCGGTCAAGTGAGGAGGATAACAGCTGAGCTGGCCCTCTCCAAACCACCAAACCACGCCAACAGGAGCTCGACAGATTTAATTTGCATCAGCCCTCTCCACAAGGTGGATTGTTGTTGCTGCTGATGCCTTGTCTCTGACGTAGTCAGATCGAGACCCATGAAATTCATCATGACAAAGGACTAGATTGTACGCCTGTTGTTAGCCATCACTTTATGCACCAAGCAAGTGACAGTACGGTTTGACTCGTTTTTACCCCAATTTTGAGGGAGAACACCCTGGGGGTGGCCAGGGGCCTCCCATCTCTCTTACCCTTCCATCAATATCATGAGAGAATTTGAGGCTCGACGGCTATTTAGAGTACCCCATGCCGCGAGTGTGAGGGAGTGAATATTAAAATCGCACTGTTCAGCTACTCGAGTGCTTTTGGCGACGGATCTCGCAATTTTGAACTATGGTCAAGTGACGGAGACGACATCTGAGCTGGCATCCCCTTCTCCTACCTACCACACCAATGGAAGGGCATTTGAGCTCTCGACAGATTTAGTGATCATCGCTTCCCTACATGGCGGATCTTCAGCGGTACTTAGCTCGAACTTGTGACACACCAACCACGAGCCCGTACCATTGACCACTAGGCTGCCGCTGCCACCCCTATGCCGCGAAAGCATTATACATTTACAAACATCCATGCCTTCTCCGAGATTCGAAGCCAGGCCCTAAGACACAGTAGTCAGCGTCGCTAACCACTATACCGGATGGGTGGCTGTGGTAATTCAGTAGAGCCCACTATACTCCGGCCACAGGTTTTTGACCATAACCACTAGGCTCCCACGGCCTCTTTTGAAACTTTAAATAAAGGGAGATTAAAATATTGTTGTATTGAAAGTTTCGGGGATGCTATATTCTGACATAATCAAATTTCCTTTAAAATAGTCAACAGGCTTCACGCCTTTTCAATTAAGGGGGTCTGGCACGTCCATAGGAGCCCATGTTAAATAAGTTTGTGTACCTTTTTCACAAAAAAATAAGTATAAAAGTAAATAAATGGATAAAAAAGTTTTACAGTAGATTTATGTGTACTATTAGTATCACTTTAACGATGGTTTTTGTTTTTTTTTGTTCAAAGTTAAATTAGTTATGAATTTTTTTAAAAAATTGTCCAATTTTTTTCCCTAAAATTTAGTTTAAAAAAGTCATATCTAAAACAGTTTGCTAGATATATCTAATTCCCTCCATTAAAATGTGTAAACATGTTAAAAGTCTGCTCACTATATAAAAATTTGAGGATTATATGATTGATTGAATATTAACGTCGCACTGTTCAGCTACACGGGGGCTTTTGGCGACGGACCACGTAATTTTGAACCATGGTCAAGTGGCGTGGACGACACCTGAGCTGGCACTCCCCTCTCCTAACTACCACACCACACCAACGGGAGGAAGTTTCAGCTCTCGACAGATTTAACGTGCATCGCTGCCCTACACGGTGGGTCTTCAGTGGTATTGGGCTCGAACTCGTGACAAGGTAAGCCATGGTCCGATACCTATACCACTCGGCTACCGCGGCCGAGGAGGATTATATGATAAGTAGTTTTTGAGAAAAAGGTACATAAAGAGTGAAAAATATTACATTTTGAGAAAACAGGCTTTAAAGTGAAAATTTGTAATTTTTTCAGCATTTACTTTTTTAAATACTTTCCAGAAGCATATGAAGCATTTTTTTTCACTCTTTGCTCGTACAAAAGACTTCTTATTTTCTTCTTTTTTCATTGTTTTTAACAATTTTGCCTTTTTTGGGGATCTCAAGATTCTTTCGTTGGGCTACGCGAATCCTACGTGTTTCTAGTTTTTTGAAGCGTGACACACATTTATAACTTGGTTTAATATCACGATGTTTTAAGATCATTCATTTTGCTACATGACTGATATTGAACTTGCAATAGTCATATTTACCCCTAATTTTTTAGAGTTTTTAACTCCACAGATGTAGATCTTGGAATCACTGACCATATGGTGTTATGTTGTTGTTGTTGCTCATGACCTGCCTGACATAGTCAGATCGAGGTCCACGAAATTCATGGTGTTATTAACTGACTCATTTGTGGGTTCTGGGTCTTTCCATGTAAACATTTTTTTAATGACATAGGATCACCTAGATCTCTAAAAATTGGCTTCATTTAATTCATTATGGTGTATGATCATAGTGCTTTTCGCTACATTCAGCTTCTGTCTTTTGAAATTTGCACCAGACATTCATAATCGCAGGACACAGTCCATGTTGAGGGCTCTCATTTGAAGACAGAAAATGAAAATAAACAGCCCAAACAGCAGTTTTCCTGCAGTGTAGACCATTGAAATTATTCATAATAGCTATTTTATAATATCTTTGAATTTTTGATATTAAAATGTTTGTGAGTCGGTTACGACCACTTAGGCATTTTCCATCGCTTAACTTTTTTTTTTTCTCTGTTTCGCTTTTAAGGCTGTTTTCGGTAAATTACGAGAACTTGAACTAAACGCGAAGCACATTTTCAGACAGAAAAAAATGCCTCAATTTCTATGGAAATTTTTAATACTATAACTCATACCTCTGTTAACAATATAGTGTTTTTAAAAATGCCAAAATATTCCATGAATACTTTCTTTTACGTTTTAATACGTGAAGGCATAGGCCATTTAACATTACGGTATAGGAGAAAAAACGCGAAACACATTTTATACCAGAAAAAATGAATCAACTCTGTTAAAAATGGGAAGTAGGATAAAAAATTCTACTCTCTAAAGGATAGTGAAGCCAGAATACCATATTAATGTTTCATTTCTTTTATATCTGAAAAAATGTTTCAAATCCGAGTCCTGTTCTTTAGCATTAACCGAAAACAGCATTAAGATCTAAAAGACGTGTACCCATACACTTTTGGGTGTGGATAAGCCCAATACACTCTTATTTTTCCACTTGAACATCATATGGATTCGCGCTCATCAGAAACCTATGCAAGGAACAACACAGGTGCTCCTAGCAGAGCTCGTTTACTGCGCGTCAAGAATACGCTTCATTTAAAAAAAAAAAATACTTCTAATTATCATATTTCCTCATATCATATATAATTTTAAATAGAAATATTTGAACTTTTAGAAAATATAAAACAGTGAAAATCGATAATTTTTTGAAAATTCAAGTGCCGGACCCTCTTAAGGTCAGATGACTGACCCCCTATGATTATGAGCTCGTTCCCGGCTTGTCGTGATCCCGAGCGTCACTGAAGACCCACCCTGTAGTGGGGCTGATGTGCATTGAATCTGTCGTGGCTCAAAATTCTCCCTTGGACAGGGTTGTGGTAATTTGGAGAGAGGTGCCACCTCAGATGTCATCTTCGTCACTAAGTTCAAAATTATGAGGTCCGTCGCTAAAATAACGCGTGCGACGTTAATAAACACTCACTCACTCATCCCTTATACACCCCAGTGTTTGGAAGGACACGAACCCTCAGCCAATAGGTTCATTATTTTACTTATCAGACTTCAACAGTCCCACTTTTGCCATGAGGGAAGAAATATATCGTTTGATTAATAGAATGATTAAAAAGTTGTCGTAGTGTATGAGGGAGTGAATATTAACGTTGTACTATTCAGCTACTCGAGGAATTTTGGCAACGGACCTCGTCATTTTGAACCATGATCAAGTGACGAAGACGACACCTGAGCTGGCACCCCCTCTTCTGACTTCCACACCACCCCAAAAGGAGAATGTTTTTTTTTTTTTAATGAGAACATTTATAACACCCGTGCACCACAAAGTACCAAACGGGGGCTTACATAGAAGTAAGCGTGAAGCACACATCACAAAGAAAAGAAGGATTATAACACAAACATCCATTTCTTACCCGGGATTCGAACCCAGACCCTAAGGCACCGCAGTCAGAGTCACTAACCACTATACCGGATGGGCGACAAAGGGAGAATGTTTGAGCTTTCGACAGATTAACGCGCATCATCCCCTCCCCTACATCATGGGTCTTCAGTGGTAATAGGCTTGAACTCATGATGCGCCG
>BMAV01017219.1:0-17686 GCA_019973955.1 Trichonephila inaurata madagascariensis | reverse complement strand
TCCCTATGACAAATATCAGAAAACACCAAAAAAGTAAAAATTTTAATTGCGGTATTATCCTTTTTGAAGCTGCTTATCTTTCAAATGGGCTTAATTGCGACGCATTTCTTCCGTGCGTTTGGACCATTTTTTGTCTTCCTCCACCTCTCACCAACCTAGTTTTTCTTGCACAGAATTCAAACGCTGATCACGAATATCATGTATAGCGCTTGCCGAAATTCCAATTAGTTCAAAAGTTATGCCCAACGGTTTCCTTTGAAATTCGTGCCCTTCGATAGTCTGTTTTGTGCGACATGCCCACCACTATTTTTTTACCCCAGAAACTTACCAAAGTGACCCATTTAACTCGAAATTTGACCGAATCCAAATCTGGTCTCCCGTTTCACGAAATTCCTGTAATTTTTATAATGAAACGCCTTGAAAACTTATCCTATTTGGTTTGAAAGCCAACTTACTGACCGGATTTTAAAAAATGGGTTTTCATTCGAACGAGAGGCTTCCCCAAAACCCGCTAAAAGACATACTTTAAAACATCCCTGCGATTATCAGAACTCGAGTTATTGCACTTTGGTAATGCATTTCTATGACAACATCAGAAAAAACACCGAAAAAAAGTAAAAAATTTAATTGAGGTATTATCCTTTTGAAGGTTTATCTTCAAATGGGCTTAAATTGCGACGCATTTCTTTTTCCCATGCGTTTAATCATTTTTGTCTTCCTCCAATTCTCACCAAACTTAGTTTTTCTTTTGCACAGAATTCAACGCTGATCACGAATATGTATGGCGCTTCTTGTCGAAATCTAATTAGTTCAAAAGTTATGCTCCAACGGTTTCTTTGAAATTCGTCCCCTCTTCAAAAGTCTGTTTCAGCGACATGCCCACCACTATTTTACCCAAGAAACTTACCAAGTGACCCATTTAATCCCCTGAAATTTGACCGGGAATCCAAATC
Organism: Trichonephila inaurata madagascariensis; assembly: GCA_019973955.1. Lineage (NCBI taxonomy): Eukaryota > Metazoa > Arthropoda > Arachnida > Araneae > Nephilidae > Trichonephila > Trichonephila inaurata. The sequence continues at coordinate 16,733 of BMAV01017219.1, read as the reverse complement.
TGGTCTCCCGCTTCACGAATTTCCTGTAATTTTTTTTTTTTACATAATGAAACGCCATCTTGAAAAACCGACCTATTTGGTTTGAAAGCCAACTTACCGACCGATTTTTAAAATGGGTTTCATTCGAACGAGAGGCCGCCCCCAAAACCCAAAAGATACTTAAAACATTACTCTGCGATTATTAGAACTCGAGTTACAGACTTGTACGTACTTCGGCACAAATATCAGAAAAAACACCGAAAAAAAGTAAAAAATGTTAATAGCGTTATTATCCTTTGAAGCGTTTATCTTTCAAATGGGCTTAATTGCGACGCATTTTTCCGTGTGCGTTTGGACCATTTTTGTCTTCCTCCACCTTCACCAAATCCTAGTTTTTCTTGTACCAGAATTCAACGCTGATCACGTGAATATCTATGGTTTTGTCGAAATTCCACTAGTTCAAAAGTTATGCTCAACGGTTTCTTTGAAATTCGTCCCTCTTTCAAAAGTCTGTTTCGCGATTACGCCCAATTAATTATTTTTACCCCAGAAACTTACCAAAGTGACCCATTTCACTTCGAAATTTGACCAGGAACTAAATCTGGTCTCTGTTTCACAAAATTTTGTAATTTTTTTAAAATGAAACACCTTCTTAAAAAAACAGTATTTATCTTGAAAGCCAACTTATCGACCGATTTTAAAAAATGGGTTTTATTCGAACAAGAGGCCGCCTCAAACCCAAAAGACACTTAAAACATTACTCTGCGATTATTAGAACTCGAGTTATTGCAATTTTGGTAGTTTTACTTATGACAAATATCAGAAACACCGAAAAAAAAAAGTAAAAATTTTAATTGCGGTATGGTCCTATTTGAAGCGTTTATCTTCAAATGGGCTTAATGCACGCATTTTTCCGTGCGTTTGACTATCTATTTTTTTGTCTTCTCCAATTTCACCAAACTTAGTTTTTCTTGCACAGAATTCAACGCTGATCACGAATATGTATGGCGCTTTCTGTCGAAATTCCAATTAGTTCAAAAATTTATTCTAACGGTTTCCTTTGAAATTGTCCCTCTTCAAAAGTCTGTTTCAAAAGTATATGCCCACCACATTATTTTTACCCTAGAAACTTACGTAAGTGACCCATTTCACTCGAAATTTGACCAGGAATCTAAATCTGGTCTCCGTTTCACGAAATTCCTGTAATTTTTTTTGTAAAATGAAAGATCTTCCTTAAAAAAACCGACCTATTTATCTTGAAAGCCAACTTAGCGACCGATTTTAAAAAAATGGGTTTCATTCAAACAAGAGGCCGCCCCCAAACCCAAAGACACTTAAAACATTACTCTGCGATTATTAGAACTCGAGTTATTGCACTTTGGTAATGCATTTCTATGACAAATATCAGAAAAACACCGAAAAAAAGTAAAAAAATTTTAATTGCGGTATTATCCTTTTGAAGGTTTATCTTCAAATGGGCTTAATTGCGACGCATTTCTTTTCCCTGCATTTGGACCATTTTTTTGTCTTCCTTCAATTCCTACAAAAGTTAGTTTTTCTTAAAGAGTACATTCAACGCTGATCACGAATATGTATGGCGCTTGTCGAAATTCCACTAGTTCAAAAGTTATGCCCAACGGTTTCTTTTGAAATTGTGCCGCCCCTCTTTCGATAGTCTGTTTCCAGTGACATGCCCATCACTATTTTACCCTAGAAACTTACCAAAGTGACCCATTTCACTCTCGAAATATGACCAGAATCCAAATCTGGTCTCTGTTTCACGAAATTCCTGTAATGTTTTTAAAATGAAACATCTTCTTAAAACTGACTCATTTGGCTTGACAGCCAACTTACCGACCGATTTTAAAAATGGGTTTCATTCGAACGAGGCTTCCAAACCCAAAGACATCTAAAACATTACTCTGCGATTATCAGAACTCGAGTTATTAAAATTTTGGTAATGCATTTCTATGACAAATATTAGAAAAACCCCCAAAAAGTAAAAATTTTAATTGCGGTATTATCTTTTGAAGCGTTTATCCTTTCAAATGGGCCAATTGCGACGCATTTCTTTTCCCTGCATTTGGACCATTTTTGTCTTCCTACACCCTACAAAGTTAGTTTTTCTAAAATATATCCAACGCTGATCACGAATATGTATGGCGCTTGTCGAAATTCCACTAGTTCAAAAGTTATGCTCAACGGTTTCTTTTGAAATTCGTGCCCTCTTCGATAGTCTGTTTCATGACATGCCCACCACTATTTTTTTTTACCCTAGAAACTACCAAAGTGACCCATTTCACTGAAATTTGACCAGGAATCCAAATTGGTCTCTGTTTCACGAAATTCCTGTAATTTTTTTTTAAAATGAAACACCTTTCTTAAAACTGACCTATTTGGCTTGAAAGCCAACTTACCGACCGATTTTAAAAAATGGGTTTCATTCGAACGAGAGGCTTCCTCAAACCCAAAGCCTCACTTAAAACATTACTCTGCGATTATCAGAACTCGAGTTATTGCACTTGTAATGCATTTCTATGACAAATATTAGAAAACCCCAAAAAAGTAAAAAAATTTTAATTGCGGTATTATCCTTTTTGAAGCGTTTATCTTTCAAATGGGCTTAATTGCGACGCATTTCTCTTTTCCCTGCATTTGGACCATTTTTTTGTCTTCCTTCACCTTGCCAAAAGTTAGTTTTTCTTAAAGAGCATTCCCAACGCTGATCACGAATATGTATGGCGCTTCTGTCGAAATTCCAATTAGTTCGTCAAAAGTTATGCCCAACGGTTTCTTTTGAAATTGTGCCTCTTTCGATAGTCTGTTTCAGTGACATGCTCCACCACTATTTTTTTTACCCTAGAAACTTACCAAAGTGACCCATTTCATCGAAATTTGACCAGGAACCAAACTGGTCTCTGTTTCACGAAATTCCTGTAATTTTTTTAAAATGAAACACCTTCCTTAAAAAAAACTGACCTATTTGGCTTGAAAGCCGTCCGTCGACCGATTTTAAAAAATGGGTTTCATTCGAACGAGAGGTTTCCCCAAAACCCAAAGACACTTAAAACATTACTCTGCGATCAGGAATCGATATGTGACTTTGCAATGCATTTCTAAGGACAAATATTAGAAAACCCCAAAAAGTAAAAAATTTTAATTGCGGTATTATCCTTTTTTGGAAGTTGCTTATCTTTCAAATGGGCTTAATTGCGACGCATTTTACTTTTCCGTGCGTTTGGATCATTTTTGTCTCTCTCCAATTCACCAAACTTAGTTTTTCTTGCACAGAATTCAACGCTGATCACGAATATGTATGGCGCTTGTCGAAATTCCACCAGTTCCGCACTTATGCCCAACGGCGGAAATTCGTCCCTCTTTTCAAAAGTCGGTTTCAGTGACATGCCCAATTAATTATTTTTTTACCCTAGAACTTACCGAAGTGACCCATTTCACTCGAAATTTGACCGGGAATCCAAATCTGGTCTCCGTTTTACGAAATTCCTGTATTTTTTTATAATGAAACGCCTTCTTGAAAAAACTGACCTATTTGGTATGAAAGCCAACTTACCGACCGATTTTAAAAAACCGGGTATCATTCGAACGAGAGGCCGCCCCCAAACCCAAAGACACCTAAACATTACCCTTCGATTATTAGAACTCGAGTTATTGCACTTTTGGTAATGCATTTCATGACAAAAATCAGAAAACACCGAAAAAAAAGTAAAAAATTTTAAATGTGGATTATCCTTTTGAAGCGTTCGTCTTTCATATGGGCTTAATTGCGACGCATTTCTTTCTTTTTCCGTGCGTTTGGATCATTTTTTTTGTCTTCCTCCAATTCTCACCAAACTTAGTTTTTTCTTGCACAGAATTCAACGCTGATCACGAATATGTATGGCGCTTGTCGAAATTCCAATTAGTTCAAAAGTTATGCCCAACGGTTTCTTTTGAAATTGTGCCCTCTTTCAATAGTCTGTTTCAGTGACATGCCCACAACTATATATTTTTTACCCTAGAAACTTACCAAAGTGACCCATTTTACCCGAAATTTGACCAGGAATCAAATTGGTTCCTTTTTACAAAATTTCCCTGTAACTGTTTTAAAAATGAAACGCTTTTAAAAAAAACCGTCCTTTTTGTCGGGAAAGTTTAAACGGCCGTTTTTTAAAAAATCGGAAATTCTCACCAAATTAATTTTTCTTGCACAGAATTCAACGCTGATCAGAATATGTATGGCGCTTGTCAAAATTTCCCACTAGTTCAATATTTTAAACGGTTTTTGAAATTCGTCCCCTCTTCAATAGTCGTTTCAGTGACATGCCCACCACTTTTTTTTTACCCAAAAACTTCAAAGTGACCCGTTTCACCGAAATTTGACCGGGAACCAAAATTTGGGGGCTCTGCAGAAATTCGAATTTTAAAAATGAAACACCTTTTTAAAAACGACCTTTTTGGGCTTGAAAGCCCCCGGATTTTAAAACCGGGGTATCTTTAAAAACGAGGGGCCCGCCCCCAAACCCAAAAACACTTAAAACATTTTCAAAGAACTCGATTTAGACTTTGGTAATGTTTTTTATGACAAATATAAAAACAGCAAAAAAAAAGTTTTTAATTGCGGAAATCTTTTGAAGCGTTTTTTTTCAAATGGGTTTAAATTTTCCATTTCTTTTTCCGTGGGTTGGACCTTTTTTTGCTTCCTTAAATTGTACAAAATTTAAATTTTTTCTTAAAGGCTTTAACGCTGATCAAATATGTATGGCGCTTGTCAAAATTCCCAAATAGTTCAAAAGTTACCCCCAACGGTTTTTTTTTAAATTGGCCCCTCTTTTCGATAGTCTGTTTCGGGAACCCCACCACTATTTTTTCCCCCTAGAAACTTACCAAAGTGCCCCATTTCACTCAAAATTTTGGGACCGGGAATCCAAATCTGGTCTCTGTTTCACGAAACCCTTGAAATTTTTTAAAATGAAACACCTTCTTAAAAACCGCCCTTTTGGCTTGAAAGCCAACTTACCGACCGATTTTTAAAAATGGGTTTCATTCGAACGAGAGGTTTTTCCCCCAAACCCAAAGAATTTAAAAACATTACTCTGCGATTATCAGAACTCGAGTTATTGCACTTTGGTAATGCATTTCTATGACAAATATTAGAAAAAACCCCAAAAAAAGGTAAAAAAATTTTAATTGCGGTATTATCCTTTTTGAAGCGTTTATCTTTCAAATGGGCTTAATTGCGACGCATTTCTCTTTTCCCTGCATTTGGACCTTTTTTTGTCTTCCTTCACCTACAAAGTTAGTTTTTCTTAAAGAATTCAACGCTGATCACGAATATGTATGGCGCTTGTCAAAATTTCCCAATTTAGTTCAAAAGTTTGCTCAACGGTTTTTTTTGAAATTGTGCCCTTTAAATAGTCGTTTCCCCAGTACACCCCACCACTATTATTTTTACCCTAGAAACTTACAAAGTGACCCATTTCACCCGAAATTTGACCGGGAATCAAATCTGGTCTCCGTTTTACGAAATTCCTGTAACTGTTTTTAAAATGAAACGTTCTTAAAAAAACCGTCCTCTTTGTCGGGAAAGTTAACTAAAACGGCCGTTTTTAAAAAAATCGGCCAATTCTCACCAAATTTAAATTTTTCTTGCACAGAATTCAAAGCGATCACGAATATGTATGGCGCTTGTCAAAATTTCCCAATTAGTTCAAAGTTATGCCCAACGGTTTCCTTTGAAATTCGCCCCCTCTTTCAAAAGTCTGTTTCAATGACATGCCCCCCATTTTTTTTACCCTAGAAACTTACCAAAGTGACCCATTTCACCCGAAATTTGACCAGGAATCTAAATCTGGTCTCCGTTTTACGAAATTCCTGTAACTGTTTTTAAAAAATGAAACGATTCTTTAAAAAACCGTCATCTTTGTCTGGAAAGTTACAAACGGCCGATTTTAAAAAATCGGCCAATTCTCACCAAACTTAATTTTTCTTGCACAGAATTCAACGCTGATCACGAATATGTATGGCGCTTGTCGAAATTCCAATTAGTTCAATAGTTATGCCCAACGGTTTCTTTGAAATTCGTGCCCTCTTTCGATAGTCTGTTTCAGTGGCATGCCCACCACTATTTTTTTTACCCTAGAAACTTACCAAAGTGACCCATTTCACTCGAAATTTGACCAGGAATCCAAATCTGGTCTCCGTTTCACGAAATTCCTGTAATTTTTTTTAAAATGAAACAATTTCTTGGAAAACCGACCTATTTGGCTTGAAAGCCAACTTACCGACCGATTTTAAAAAACCGGGTATCATTAAAACGAGAACCCAAACCCAAAGAGCACTTAAACATTACTCTGCGATTATTAGAACTCGAGTTGTGCCTCTTTAATGCATTTCTATGACAAATATCACAAAAACACCGAAAAGTAACCAAAATTTTAATTTGACCAGGAATTAACCTTTTTGAAGAGTTTCTCTTCAAATGGTTTTAATATAAACGCATTTCCTCTCTTTTCGTAAGCATTTGGACCGATTTTTTACTTCCTTCAATTCCTACAAAAGTTAGTTTTTCTTAAAGAGCATTCAACGCTGATCACGAATATGTATGGCGCTTGTCGAAATTCCAATTAGTTCAAAAGTTATGCCCAACGGTTTCTTTGAAATTCGTGCCCTCTTTCGATAGTCTGTTTCAGTGACATGCCCACCACTATTTTTTTTACCCTAGAAACTTACCAAAGTGACCCATTTCACTCGAAATTTGACCAGGAATCCAAATCTGGTCTCTGTTTCACGAAATTCCTGTAATTTTTTTTAAAATGAAACACCTTCTTAAAAAAACCGACCTATTTGGCTTGAAAGCCAACTTACCGACCGATTTTAAAAAATGGGTTTCATTCGAACGAGAGGCTTCCCCCAAACCCAAAGACACTTAAAACATTACTCTGCGATTATCAGAACTCGAGTTATTGCACTTTGGTAATGCATTTCTATGACAAATATTAGAAAAACCCCCAAAAAAAAGTAAAAAAATTTTAATTGCGGTATTATTCTTTTTGAAGCGTTTATCTTTCAAATGGGCTTAATTGCGACGCATTTTACTTTTCCGTGCGTTTGGATCATTTTTTTGTCTTCCTCCAATTCTCACCAAACTTAGTTTTTCTTGCACAGAATTCAACGCTGATCACGAATATGTATGGCGCTTGTCGAAATTCCAATTAGTTCAAAAGTTATGCCCAACGGTTTCTTTGAAATTCGTCCCCTCTTTCAAAAGTCGGTTTCAGTGACATGCCCACCACTATTTTTTTTACCCTAGAAACTTACCAAAGTGACCCATTTAACTCGAAATTTGACCGGGAATCCAAATCTGGTCTCCGTTTTACGAAATTCCTGTATTTTTTTATAATGAAACGCCTTCTTAAAAAACCGACCTTTTGGTTTGAAAGCCAACTTACCGACCGATTTTTAAAAACCGGTATCATTCGAACGAGAGGCCGCCCCCAACCCAAAGACAATTTAAAACATTGGCTTCCTTCAAATATTAAACTCGAGTTACTGCACTTTGGTAATGCATTTCTATGACAAAATCAGAAAAACACCGAAAAAAAAGTGTAAAAATTTTTAAATGCGGGATTATCCTTTTGAAGCGTTCGTCTTTCATATGGGCTTAATTATGACGCATTTCTTCTTTTGCTTGTGTTTAATCATTTTTTTGTCTTCCTCCTCCAATTCTCACCAAAATTAGTTTTTCTTGCACAGAATTCAACGCTGATCACGAATATGTATGGCGCTTGTCGAAATTCCAATTAGTTCAAAAGTTATGCCCAACGGTTTCTTTGAAATTCGTGCCCTCTTCAATAGTCTGTTTCAGTGACACGCCCACCTCAATTATTTTTTACCCTAGAAACTTACCAAAGTGACCCATTTCACTGAAATTCTGACTTCAGGAATCCAAATCTGGGCTCTGTTTTTTCACGAAATTCTGTAATTTTTAAATGAAACACTTCTTAAAACTGACCTATTTGGCTTGAAAGCCAACTTTACGACCGATTTTAAAAAAATGGGTTTCATTCGAACGAGGCTTCCCCAAATCCAAAGACACTTAAAACATTACTCTTGCGATTATCATAACTCCAGTTATTGCACTTTGGTAATGCATTTCTATGACAAATATTAGAAAACCCCAAAAAAAGTGCAAAAAATTTTAATTGCGGTATTATCCTTTTGAAGCGTTTATCTTCAAATGGGTTTAATTGCGACGCATTTTTACTTTCCGTGGGTTTTTGATCATTTTTTTTGTCTTCCTCAATTCTCACCAAACTTAGTTTTTCTGCACAGAAATTCAACGCTGATCACGAATATGTATGGCGCTTGTCGAAATCTAATTAGTTCAATATTTATGCCCAACGGTTTTCTTTGAAATTCGTCCCTCTTTCAAAAGTCGGTTTCAGTGACATGCCCACACCACTATTTTTTTACCCTAGAAACTTACTACCAAAGTGACCCATTTAACTCGAAATTTGACCGGGAATCCCAAATCTGGTCTCCGTTTTACGAAATTCTGTATTTTTTATAATGAAACGCCTTCTTTGAAAAAACCGACCCATTTGCATGAAAGTTAACTTACCGACCGATTTTAAAACCGGGTATCATTCGAACGAGAGGCCGCCCCCAAACATAAAGACACTTAAAACATTACCGTTCGATTATTAGGAACTCGAGTTATTGCACTTTGGTAATGCATTTCTATGACAAAATCAGAAAAACACCGAAAAAAGTAAAAAAATTTTAAATGCGGATTATCCTTGAAGTTGCCCGTCTTTCATATGGGCTTAATTGCGACGCATTTCTTCTTTTCCGTGCGTTTGATCATTTTTTGTCTTCCTCCACTCTCACCAAACTTAGTTTTTCTTTTGCACAGAATTCAAAGGATCACGAATATGTATGGCGCTTGTCGAAATTCCACTAGTTCAAAAGTTATGCTCAACGGTTTCTTTTGAAATTCGTGCCCCTCTTTTCAATAGTCTGTTTCAGTGACATGCCCACAACTATATATTTTTTTACCCTGTGAAACTTACCTCAAAGTGACCCATTTCACCCGAAATTTGACCAGAATCTAAATCTGGTCTCCGTTTTACGAAATTCCTGTAACTGTTTTTAAAAATGAAACGCTTCGAAAACCGTCCCTTCTTTGTCTGAAAATAATTGGAAACGGCCGATTTTAAAAATCGGCCAATTCACCAAACTTAATTTTTCTTTGCACAGACCAACGCTGATCACGAATATGTATGGCGCTTGTCGAAATTCCAATTAGTTCAATAGTTATGCCCACCCGGTTTCCTTTTGAAATTCGTGCCCCTCTTTCGATAGCCTTGCTTCCAGTGGCATGCTCCACCACTATTTTTTACCCTAGAAACTTACCTTCAAAGTGACCCATTTCACTGAAATTTTGACCAGAATCCAAATCTGGTCTCCGTTTCACGAAATTCCCGCAATTGTTTTTAAAATGAAACACCCTTCTGGAAAACTGACCTATTTGGCTTGAAAGCTGACCACCGGACCGATTTTAAAAACCGGGTATCATTAAAACGAGACCGCCCCCAAACCCAAAGACGCTTAAACATTACCTAAGTATTTATCAGAACTCGAGTTATTGCACTTTGGTAATGCATTTCTATGACAAATATTAGAAAAACCCCCAAAAAAAGTAAAAAAATTTAATTGCGGTATTATCCTTTTTGAAGCGTTTATCTTCAAATGGGTTTAATTGGTGACGCATTTCTTCTTTTCCTGCATTTGGACCATTTTTGTCTTCAATTCCTACAAAAGTAGTTTTCTTAAAGAGCATTCAACGCTGATCACGAATATGTATGGCGCTTGTCGAAATTCCAATTAGTTCAAAAGTTATGCCCAACGGTTTCTTTTGAAAATTCTCGTGCCCCTCTTTCGATAGTCTGCTTCAGTGACATGCCCACCACTATTTTTACCCCAGAAACTTACCAAAGTGACCCATTTCACTCGAAAATTTGACCACAGAATCCAAATCTGGTCTCTGTTTCACGAAGTTCTGTATTTAAAATGAACACCTTCTTAAAAAACTGACCTATTTGGCTGAAAGCCAACTTACCGACCGATTTTAAAAAAATGGGTTTCATTCGAACGAGAGGCTTCCCTCAAACCCAAAGACATCTCTAAAACATTACCTGCGATTATCAGAACTCGAGTTGGTTGCACTTTGGTAATGCATTTCTATGACAACAAATAGAAAAACCCCAAAAAAAAAAAAAAGTAAAAAAATTTAATTGCGGTATTATCCTTTTGAAGCGTTTATCTTTCAAATGTAATAAATTGCGACGCATTTTCTTTTTCTCCTGCATTTGGACCATTTTTTGTCTTCCTTCCTCAATTCCTACAAAGTTAGTTTTTCTTAAAGAGCATTCAACGCTGATCACGAATATGTATGGCGCTTGTCGAAATTCCAATTAGTTCAAAAGTTATGCCCAACGGTTTCCTTTGAAATTCGTCCCCTCTTTCAAAAGTCGTTTCAGTGACATGCCCACCACTATTTTTACCCTAGAAACTTACCAAAGTGACCCATTTAACTCGAAATTTGACCGGGAATCTAAATCTGGTCTCCGTTTTTACGAAATTCCTGTATTTTATAATGAAACGCCTTCTTGAAAAACTGACCTATTTGGTATGAAAAGCCAACTTACCGACCGATTTTAAAAAACTGCAGCATTCGAACGAGAGGCTGCCCCCAAAACCCAAAGACACTTAAAACATTACCCTTCGATTATTAGAACTCGAGTTATTGCACTTTTGGTAATGCATTTCTATTCAAAATCAGAAAACACCGAAAAAAAGTAAAAAAATTTTAAATGCGGGATTATCCTTTGAAGCCTTCGTCTTCATATGGGCTTAATTATGACGCATTTTTCTTTTTCCCGTGCGTTTGATCATTTTTGTTCTCCTCCACCTTCACCAAACTTAAGTTTTTTCTGCACAGAATCCAACGCCAACACGAATATGTATGGCGCTTGTCGAAATTCCACTAGTTCAAAAGTTATGCCCAACGGTTTCTTTGAAATTGTGCCCCTTTCTCAATAGTCTGTTTCCAGTGACATGACCACAACTATATATTTTTACCCCAGAAACTTACCAAATGACCCATTTCACCCGAAATTTGGACCAAGAACTCCAAATCTGGTCTCCGTTTACGAAATTCTGTAACTGTTTTTAAAAAATGAAACGCTTCTTCAAAAACCGTCCTTCTTTGTCTGAAAGTTAATTAAACGGCTGATTTTAAAAAATCGGCCACCACCAAACTTAATTTCTTTTTCTTGCACAGAATTCAACGCTGATCACGAATATAAAGTGGCGCTTGTCGAAATCTCCAATTAGTTCAATAGTTATGCCCAACGGTTTCTTTTGAAATTCGTGCCCTCTTTCGATAGTTCGTTTCAGTGGCATGCCCACCACTATTTTTTTTTTTACCCCAGAAACTTACCAAAGTGGACCCATTTCACCTCGAAATTTGACCGTGAACTAAATTGGTCTCCGTTTCACGAAATTCTGTAATTTTTTAAAATGAAACACCTTCTTGGAAAACTGACCTATTTGGCTTGAAAGTTTCACTACCGACCGATTTTAAAAACCGGGTATCATTAAAACGAGAGGCCGCCTCAAACCCAAAGACACCCTAAAACATTACTCTGCGATTATTAGAACTCGAGTTATTGCAGACTTTTGGTAATGCATTTCTATGACAAATATCAGAAAACACCGAAAAAGTAAAAAATTTAACAGTATTAATTTTTTGAAGGCTTATCTTTCAAATGGGCCAATTGCGACGCATTTCTCTTTTCCGTGCGTTTGGACCATTTTTTTGTCTTCCTTCAATTCCTACAAAGTTAGTTTTTCTTAAAGAGACCAACGCTGATCACGAATATGTATGGCGCTTGTCGAAATTCCAATTAGTTCAAAAAGTTATGCCCAACGGTTTCTTTTGAAATTGTGCCCTCTTTCGATAGTCTGTTTTGAAAGTGACATGCCCACCACTATTTTTTTTTACCCTAGAAACTTACCGCGACCCATTTTCATTAGAAATTTGACCAGAAATCCAAATCTGGTCTCTGTTTCACGAAATTCCTGTAATTTTTAAAATGAAACAATTTTAAAAAACTGACCCATTTGGCTTGAAAGCCAACTTACCGACCGATTTTAAAAAACTAGGTGTCATTCGAACGAGAGGTTTGCCCCAAACCCAAAGACACATAAAACATTACTCTGCGATTATCAGAACTGAGTTATTGCACTTTGGTAATGCATTTCTATGACAAATATTGAAAAACCCCAAAAAAAAGTAAAAAATTTTAATTGCGGTATTAACCTTTTTGAAGCGTTTATCTTTCGTAAATGGGCTTAATTGGTGACGCATTTCTCTTTTCCCCGTGCATTTGGACCATTTTTGTCTTCCTTCAATTCCTACAAAGTTAGTTTTTTCTTAAAAGAGCATTCAACGCTGATCACGAATATGTATGGCGCTTGTCGAAATTTAATTAGTTCAAAAGTTATGCCCAACGGTTTCTTTTGAAATTCGTGCCCCTTCGATAGTCTGTTTCCAGTGACATGCCCACCACTATTTTTACCCTAGAAATCATCAAAGTGACCTGCTTCACTCGAAATTTGACCAGGAATCCAAATCTGGTCTCTTGCTTCACGAAATTCCTGTAATTTTTAAAATGAAACACCTTCTTAAAAAATCGACCTATTTGGCTTGAAAGAACTTACCGACCGATTTTAAAAAAAACCGGGTATCATTCGAACGAGAGGCCGCCCCCAAAACCCAAAGACACTTAAAACATTACCCTTCAAATATTAGAACTCGAGTTACTGCACTTTGCGTAATGTGCATTTCTATGACAAAATCAGAAAAACACCGAAAAAAAGTAAAAATTTTAAATGCGGATTATCCTTTTGAAGCGTTCGTCTTTCATATGGGCTTAATTGGTGACGCATTTCTTTTACTTGTGTTTGATCATTTTTTGTCTTCCTCCAATTCTCACCAAAATTAGTTTTTTCTTGCACAGAATTCAACGTTGATCACGAATATGTATGGCGCTTGTCGAAATTCCAATTAGTTCAAAAAGTTATGCCCAACGGTTTCTTTTGAAATTCGTGCCCTTTCAATAGTCTGTTTCAGTGACATGCCCACCACTATTTTTTACCCTCTAGAAACTTACCAAAGTGGACCATTTCTGGCCTGAAATTTGACCAGGAATCCAAATCTGGGCTCTGTTTCACGAAATTCCTGTAATTTTTTTTTTAAAATGAAACACCTTCTTAAAAAAACCGACCTATTTGGCTTGAAAGCCAACTTACCGACCGATTTTAAAAAAAATGGGTTTCATTCGAACGAGAGGCTTCCCCCAAATCCAAAGACACTTAAAACATTACTCTGCGATTATCATAACTCCAGTTATTGCACTTTGGTAATGCATTTCTATGACAAATATTAGAAACCCAAAAAAAGTAAAAAAACTTTAATTGCGGTATTATCCTTGGAAGCGTTTATCTTTCTTCAAATGGGCTTAATTGCGACGCATTTTTACTTTCCGTGGGTTTGACTATTTTTTGTCTTCCTCCACTTCACCAAACCCGAAGTTTTTCTTGCACAGAATTCAACGCTGATCACGAATATGTATGGCGCGCTTGTCGAAATCTTACTAGTTCAATATTTATGCCCAACGGTTTCCTTTGAAATTCGTCCCCTTCAAAAAAGTCGGTTTCAGTGACATGCCCACCACTATTTTTTTTTTACCCTAGAAACTTACCAAAGTGACCCATTTAACTCGAAATTTGACCGGGAATCCAAATCTGGTCTCCGTTTTACGAAATTCCTGTATTTTTTTATAATGAAACGCCTTCTTGAAAAAACCGACCTATTTGGTATGAAAGCCAACTTACCGACCGATTTTAAAAAACCGGGTATCATTCGAACGAGAGGCCGCCCCCAAACATAAAGACACTTAAAACATTACCGTTCGATTATTAGAACTCGAGTTATTGCACTTTGGTAATGCATTTCTATGACAAAAATCAGAAAAACACCGAAAAAAAAGTAAAAAAATTTTAAATGCGGGATTATCCTTTTTTGAAGCGTTCGTCTTTCATTTTGGGCTTAATTGCGACGCATTTCTTTTTTTCCCGTGCGTTTGATCTTTTTTTTTTGTCTTCCCCCAATTCTCACCAAACTTAGTTTTTCTTGCACAGAATTCAACGCTGATCACGAATATTGTATGGCGCTTGTCGAAATTCCAATTAGTTCAAAAGTTATGCCCAACGGTTTCTTTGAAATTCGTGCCCTCTTTCAATAGTCTGTTTCAGTGACATGCCCACAACTATTTTTTTTTTACCCTAGAAACTTACCAAAGTGACCCATTTCACCCGAAATTTGACCAGGAATCTAAATCTGGTCTCCGTTTTACGAAATTCCTGTAACTGTTTTTAAAAAATGAAACGCTTCTTAAAAAAACCGTCCTCTTTGTCTGGAAAGCCAACTAAACGGCCGATTTTAAAAAATCGGCCAATTCTCACCAAACTTAATTTTTCTTGCACAGAATTCAACGCTGATCACAAATATGTATGGCGCTTGTCGAAATTCCAATTAGTTCAATAGTTATGCCCAACGGTTTCTTTGAAATTCGTGCCCTCTTTCGATAGTCTGTTTCAGTGACATGCCCACCACTATTTTTTACCCTAGAAACTTACCAAAGTGACCCATTTCACTCGAAATTTGACCAGGAATCCAAATCTGGTCTCCGTTTCACGAAATTCCTGTAATTTTTTAAAATGAAACACCTTCTTGAAAAAACCGACCTATTTGGCTTGAAAGCCAACTTACCGACCGATTTTAAAAAACCGGGTATCATTAAAACGAGAGACCGCCCCCAAACCCAAAGACACTTAAAACATTACTCTGCGATTATCAGAACTCGAGTTATTGCACTTTGGTAATGCATTTCTATGACAAATATTAGAAAAAACCCCCAAAAAAAGTAAAAAAATTTTAATTGCGGTATTAACCTTTTTGAAGCGTTTATCTTTCAAATGGGCTTAATTGCGACGCATTTCTCTTTTCCCTGCATTTGGACCATTTTTTTGTCTTCCTTCAATTCCTACAAAAGTTAGTTTTTCTAAAGAGATTCCGCTGATCACGAATATTTACCTTGTCGAAATTCTAATTATTCAAAAGTTATGCCCAACGGTTTTTTTTGAAATTGGGCCCCCTTTCGATAGTCTGTTTGGACATGCCCACCACTTTTTTTTTACCCTAAAACTTACCAAAGTGACCCATTTCTCGAAATTTGCCCGGGGAATCAAATCTGGTCTCTTTTTCGAAATTCTGAAATTTTTTTTAAAATGAAACACCTTCTAAAAAACCGACCTATTTGGCAAAAGCCAATTACCGACCGTTTTTAAAAAAACCGGGTATCATTCGAACGAGAGGCCCCCCCCCAAACCCAAAGACACTTAAACATTACCCTTCAAATATTAGAACTCAGTTACTCCCTTTTGGTAATGCATTTCTATGACAAAAATCAAAAAAACACCAAAAAAAAAGTAAAAAATTTTAAATGCGGATTATCCTTTTTGAAGCGTTCGTTTTTCATATGGGCTTAATTGGACGCATTTTTTCTTTTAGTGTTTGATCTTTTTTTGCCTCCCCCAATTTCCCCAAAAATTTTTTTCTTGCACAAAATTTCAACGCTGATCACGAATATGTATGGCGCTTGTCGTTCCAATTAGTTCAAAAGTTATGCCCAACGGCTTTGAAATTGTCCCCCTTTTTCAATAGCTGTTTCTGAAGCCCCCCAATTTTTTTTTTTTTCCCTAAAACTTACCAAAGTGCCCCTTTTTAAATTTGACCGGGAACCAAAACGGGGCCTCTGTTTCACGAAATTCCCTGAAATTTTTTTAAATGAAACACCTTTTTAAAAACCGCCCTTTTTTTGGCGAAAGCCAACTTACCGACCGATTTTAAAAAATGGGTTTCATTCAAAGGGCCCCCAAATCCAAAGACACTTAAAACATTATTGCGATTATCATAACCCAGTTATTGCACTTTGGTAATGATTTCAAAAATAAAAAAAAACCCCCAAAAAAAAAAAATTTTAATTGCGGTATTACCCTTTTTTAAAATTTTTTCTTAAAAGGGGTTTTAATTTCCCCTTTCTTTTGGGGGGTTTTGATTTTTTTGTTTCCCCCAACCCTCCCCAAAACGTTTTTTTTTAAGAATTTCAACGCTGATAAATGGGCGCGTCTTAAAAATTTTTTCCATTTTTTTGAAATTCTCCCCCAAAACTTTTAAAACCCACCTTTTTTTTACCCCAAAACCCAAAAGTGACCCATTTAACTCAAATTTGACGGGAATCCAAATCTGGTCTCCGTTTTACGAAATTCCTGTAACTGTTTTAAAAAAATAAAACCCTTCTTCAAAAACCGCCCTCTTTGTCGGGAAGGGGCCCAAACGGGTTTTTAAAAAAACCCCAACCAAATTTAAATTTTTCTTGCACAGAATTCAACGCTGACAGAATATGTAGCCGTCGAAATTCAAGTTCTAGTTATCCCCAAGGGTTTTTTTGAAATTCGGCCCTCTTTATAGCTGTTTCAGTGGCTCCCCTTCCTTTTTTTTTTTTACCCAGAAATTTAAAAAGTGACCCATTTCACTAAATTTGACCAGAACCCAAATTTTTCCC
>BMAV01017217.1:0-21239 GCA_019973955.1 Trichonephila inaurata madagascariensis | reverse complement strand
GTGGGATAGATAAAAGTATTTTATTAACGATCGAAAATTTGAACAAGATTATATATATATATTCAACTTGGCTTTTTTTTCCTATTATGTCGAAAGTTTCTGCTGTAAGGGGAAGGTGGATCCATAAAGCATTGCTAACCCTAATTCGCTGGCCTAATTCAGCGACAGCTTTAGAAATCATAATAGATCTCCAGTTTAGTCCAAAGACTTTTTTTGTATCTACATTTGTTGTGTCTGGTGAATTCCAATTTCTTCCTGCTTTAGCACTGTAGGTTCTAGTACTTCTTCACTTTTATTTTATATTACTATATGTATATATAGAGAGAGCGAGAGAGTTTGAACTAATAGTAGGAATTGTGAAAAAGTTTAGCTCAATGCAAAAGACAAATACAGTTATACCCCGAACTACGTGATAGGTGGGAGTGAGTGACAACCGAGTAAGTTTGTGTGTAATTTCGATTATAAATACATATTAATTATTTTTAGTTGGGACCAGAGACGACAGAAAATAATAATTTAGAAAAAAAAAGTGTTTATTAAAATCTTAAATAACACAAATACAAAATCAAATCAAATATTTCGCTCTCTGCACCTCGATCCTCGGCGCTAATTTCTCATATTAATTGTCACATATTTGGAGCTTCCCCGAAGTAATATTTCAGCATCGATTTGTAAAACTCTTCCAAAACGAGAAAAAAAAAATTATAGTCTGAGCTTTTGGATAGAGCAAGAATAAAAGTAAAAATGATTTTCATCTCCAAAATAAACAGTAACAGAGAATAAATTTCATTTTAAGTTATGTAAATAGATACTCTCCTTTCGATTTCACAAAAAGGAAGATAGATCATAGTGATACGGTTTAAGCCCGTATAACCTACAGAATAGCAGACAACTTTCAAATCATCTCTCAAAAAATGAAAAACGGTTATATATATAAGTATAACACGTTCTTCAATTTTTCAACATCGAGTATAAATAACATCTGGAGCACAGTTTAAAAAAAAAAAAGAAAAGACCGTAGAGAATCTATCGTCTTTCAAAATGCAAATAACACTTTCAGTTTAGTTTGACAGCTTTTTTATACATTAAGTTGTAATATGTTATACTTTTCTTTTTCGATTTTCGGGCCTGTAATGAGTTGTCTGAAAGTGAAAGTTCTCCAAGCAATGTGTATACTGTGAAATGATTTTATTTAAAAAAATTTTTTAAACCTGGATTTTAGAACACTTTTTTTTTCATTTTTTTTTCATTGATGTTACAAAAACAATTCGCTTTGAGCAATACGTGCCGATATAAACGACAAGAAGGAGAAGTCACAGAAAGAAGGTTATTACGTTTGTTGAAATTTTTTATTTCTTACACTATTTATTGAAAACAGAGAACGTTCTGTAGTTTTTGTACACGTGCACTTTAATGCGTTGTCGATCCTTAGCAAGAATTCGGATCTGACTGAAACCGGTTTAAACAGTTAGATTAGTATACTATGAATGATTTATACACATTTTTTCGCATTTTAGTCAGTTTTTTTAAACTAGTAAAACTGTTAGAAGAAAAGAGTGCGCATAAGACCTTATATCAGCGAGAATCAACCTGCGGCCCACCGAGCCCTTTTAAGTGGCCTGGTCATGACCCATTGCTCTGAGAAATTTACTTACTTAAGAACATTGTATTAAAAATTTGATAGGAAATTCTTTGTCAAGAAATAAAATATATCAATTTTGCTTTTTGCTATCGGTGTCGTACGGGTACAAATTGATATTCTTTTTCTATTTGGAACGGTTACGATTAGTGATAACAGACAACTGTGGAATAGCGACAATTTTATGGGTGAGACAAATTTTTATAACTATCTTTCATATCTTACAAGTGAGAAATATTCGTAGAAAATATATCGTTTCAAGACGATTGGGAAGTTGACTATTTCGCAGTGAAAAACAAAGATGGATCAGTAATTGCTTGATTTGTCACGAAAGTACTGTATTTAAAAAATAGCAATAAACAGAAATCATTCAATGACACTTTTCCTCGAAGATCTCTTTCAAGAGGTGATAAATAGGCTTTCTTGAATAATCTTTGCAACAGCAACAAAATGTTTTGTCAGTGGTAATATCACAGCGATAACAAAAACATCATATGAAGTTTGTTATATATTATTGGTAATCATATGAAATCGTTTACTGATGCAGATATTGTGAAGGAGTGTTTCTTAAATGCTTCTAATTTAGTGTTTGTGACAAAAAAATGTAAAAAATAATAGTAATAAAATGCAAAACAGGAGTTATAATATTTTGATCAATTTCCAATTTTAAATTTCAATGTTACGGGCTAAAGCATCCCCCACCTCCTCCATTTACCCTCATTTTGGCCCGGGGAATAACAACTATGTTCCGCTGAAATAAAAGGGCATATGTATGCGGCCCAGCATAATAAAAGGTTGAGTTCCCCGTTCTTATATGTTTTTTGAGTTCCAAAAAGAGATTAACGTCATGGAAGCAGAAAGTAACTTGTGTGACGTGCGTGTTTAAGGAGGAAGCATTAACAGCTCGATCATGCCAATGATGGCTAACGAAATTTCGCTCAGGGATTTTTTTTGAAAGGTTCCCGATCGGAGGGCCATCAGTTTCAAAACGAAGTGCGCAAAAATGATCAGGACTAATTCCACGTTAACTTCCACAGAAGAGAGCTTCAAGCAATTCGACTACTGTTTTGGGATTACTTTAAAAAGGGTTTTGGGTTTTCATGCCCAAACTTTTGTAGGGTCCACATAAATTCAAAAAAATTTTACTTATGTACGCACAAGAATTATATTTTTTGGTGTAAAAAATTTTCTTTTAAAAATTTTTAAAGGGGAAAACGGGGCCCAAAGGACGAAAGGCGGTCACAGCGAGAGAAGATACTAACCTTTATAATCGGAAAAACCCGAGATAATCACGATTTCAATAAATTTAAACCCCCCCGCATAGGAACAATGGGACCAATAATAGGGGAAAGGGGGTCGAAGGGGGGAAGATCTGTCCCATTCTGCATATTTTCTAGACAAAGCATTTGGGGTGTATAGCCCGTGGTAACATTCGACTGCAGACGAGGGCCCCCGGGTTTAAACCAGGATGCTCCCTTCTTCAGGGAAGTGAATAGAAATATTTTTTGAGAAATTCGAAGGGGGGGAAGTCTGTCCCCCTTTTGATATTTCAGAAAAGCATTTTCGTATACTTGTACGGAACACAAAGGGCGTGACGCGGGGTAAGCTAGTGGGGAGCTTTTGGCTGCAAAAGGAAGCCTCCGGTTGAATCCCGGGGCCCTTAAGGAAGTGAAGAGAAATATTTTTCTGAGAATTTGAAGGCGGTAATATTTGACCCGTTCTGTATATTTTAGACAAAGGGTTTCCCTCCGTGACGGTATTTGCGCGCATTGTAAAATTTACCCCATCCTATTTCTTTAAAACCCCAAAAAAATATAACCAAAAAAAAAAAAAATTTTAAAGGGCAAATTTTGATATGTTCTTCAGATCGCTCCAAAAAAGGGCTTTTGGGGGCACTTTAAAGGGGATGAAAAGTGGATAGCGTACAAACACCTGGTTAGCAAACACATGTTTACAAAGGGGAGATATCGCTATCCACATCCAAAGCTGGCGTGCAACAGAAGAAGGTTATGTCGTGTTGTTGGGTAGACAGTAAGGGTATAGTGCGCCATGATTTGCTGAAAGAAAATAAAACGGTCATTACTTTTCGTAACTTGATGTTTTGAACAAAGAAATTCAACATAAGCGTCCATCTTCGGCGAAAAAAGGGGAGCCATCCGACAACGCTACACTAGTGGAAGAAACACCAAAAAGAAGTATAGTTGTTGGGAAACTTTATCTTACCCAAATTACTCGTTTTAACACCATCTGTTCAGGTCGCCCCAATATTTTCGAGGAAATATTTTTTAAAAATTATGAGATTTCCCACAATGGCAATAAAAAACTTTGCCCCCAAAAAACAGAGGATTTTTTCCCTTTTTGGGCCAAAAGGGCTGGCAAACAATTATAACTAACAAAAGGTTTTATATTTTAGATTAAACATAAAAAAAAAAGTAAAAAAAAACTTTGTATTTCGAAAAACAAAATACCCTTACACCCAAAAATTTTGTTTCTTTTCCGTGAGGTCCTTCTGAACATCAAATTTAGAGAACAAAAAAAACCCATTAACAAAACGCCCAGTTTCTGATAAGGGGACCGGGGCCCATTCTCAAACCCAAATTTTTCCCAAATCCCTTTTGAGATAAAACAACACCCCAAAAGTAAACGTCATACCGAATATATAAGAATAGTAAATAATATAGAACATAGATCCAGAGGTAAATCCTGTATCTGGGGGTCCCAAAAGCTATTTAAAAATATGACCAGGGGGGCCCATAGTTGAAATATTTGAAAAAATTTCGATTGCCCCGAAACCAAAGAGGGTTGGGGGAATAGAGGTGCAGAAGTAGATTTAAGAGTTTTATTTTTAAACCTACGTATCGTTTAAAAAATTTTATTAAAGAAAAAAAAAACGTGAAATATAACTATTTCTTGAACTTAAATAAAAAAATTTAAAATTTGTACATATATTTATGTATTATATATCTTTTAAACATATTTTTTTTTTAAGTATGAAAAGAAAAAAATAAAAAAAAAGTATTTTTTTAAAATAGTTAAAAAAGAAAAAAACAAATATTTTAATGTTAATTTTTGTTTTTGATAGCTCTGCATATAGCAATATTAGGAGTAAAATTTTTGACTTTCAGTTTGACAGATTGTGAACTTTTTTTGTTAAACAGTTTTTTGGGGCTCAAAATTTTTTTCCTATATAAACCGAAAGGGCAGAGTACATGCAATTTTCTTTCAAACTGAATCTCCCAGCAATAACATCCAATAACAGCTGTCGATTTATCATTGAATTATCTTTTGATTTTTATTTTTGGAAAATTTATTTTCCATAGTTCTGAACGACAATTAACCCCTTTAACAAATTTTCTTAATTTATTCCGGGGCTAATGAGATGAAATTTGAATAAAATTTAGAATATAAGCTATTGCAATTGTTCTCATTTAATTCCCCAAAAAAAAAAAAATTATCCATGTTTAGAAAACTTAACTAAAAATCAATTTAATTGTTTAAATTTAACAAAAAAATTTAGGTTCAATTTAAGCCAAAAACGAAAACATTTTGTCCATCTGTAACGAAAAATTTTTAGTTTTTTTAAAATTTAAAAATTTTTTAAGACTGTATGTTCAATATTGCAATTTTTTTTAATTTGTTTTTTTGAATCGTACTAATCGAAGTCGCGGGGTTCGTGATTATCTTAAAAGTGTGGCCGTAGGGTTTTTTGAAAGGGGGGAGGGGGTAACCCTTTGTTACTTATAGCTTGGTTTGGGGGAACATGGGTTTTAACTACTTGCCTTTTAATCCCAGTAGCATTAGAAGGTTTGGGGTGAAAAGGGAAACCCGTTACGGCCAGTCTTTAAAAATTTTTATTCCTGACCTTTTTTGTTTATTGCAGAAAAAGGGGGCAGCGTAAGTGAATCAATGAGTGTTTACGAAAACGCACCTAAAGTAACACAAAAGGGGAAAATGGTTTTACCTCCCAATTTGAACCCCGGTCAAATGACGAGGACGATGCTTGACCTCTTCCCCTAACTATTCCACATTTAAAATGGGGGCTTTGAGACCCACAGATTGTGCATCTGCTCCTCTACACGCAGGTCTTCGCACAAGGGCTCGAGCTCATTTGACGACGGCCACGAGTTCGTGACCATAAACCAGCAGCCAATAAATTTTTCTGAACAAATGAACAAATTAAACGTTATTTTTTTAAACTGTTATTCCAAAAAGGGTGTAACAAACGTGATCTCTTTAAAAAATTTCCCCATAACCCGTTGGGGTTTCTTTCTAATTGTGACGGATTTTCACTACATAACAACTAGATTTATTTACTAATAAACTTTTTTCAGGTAGAAATTAAGGAAACGCAATTTTATGGTTTCTAACCGCGTTTTGGGAAAATTTTATTTTACAATTTTTGCTTGCCGATATTGAGACACACCACGTGTGTGTGTGTGTGTGTGTGTGTGTGTGTGTGTGTGTGTGTGTGTGTGTGTGGTGTGTGTGTGTGTGTGTGTGTGTGTGTGTGTGTGTGTGTGTGTGTGTGTGTGTGTGTGTGTGTGTGTGTGTGTGTGTGTGTGTGTGTGTGTGTGTGTGTGTGTGTGTGTGTGTGTGTGTGTGTGTGTGTGTGTGTGTGTGTGTGTGTGTGTGTGTGTGTGTGTGTGTGTGTGTGTGTGTGTGTGTGTGTGTGGTCTTCGTAATAACACTCTCCTTGTGAGAAAATTGAGTTTTACAGGCAAAGTTCGCTTCTTAGCGTGAACTTGAAAAATAAAATTATGGCAACCTGACAAGATAAATCAGAGTTGCCAGATGTGAGACTTAATCGTTCTTGGTGACAAGTTTGGCTAAAATATATCGCCAAGGAACCATCGAGAAGTCTCTGAGATTGGCCCATCAGGAAATTTTTATGACGCTGTATAAGAAACCTTTCAAACAAAGGACGAGTCATTTCAGAAGAGAATTCCTTCGTGTACTTTGACTCAGACAGAAAACGCAAGACAGGGAGATTTTATCTGTTTGACTGCTTTCTTGTAGTACTGTTTCTAGTGAACCATTTTTGGAACATTGTAAAGCTTGTTTGTAACCAGTAGGATTTGTACCAGTGCTTCTCAAACTTTCAGTACTGGCGACCCACTTTTCAATCATAATTTTTATCGTGCCCCCTTTATACAATAATAATGCACTTTGACGCTAAAGCTACAAAACGATCTTAATTATAAACCGTACAGATTAATAAGATAAGTATATTAAATTTTATATATGTAACTTTTTAAGTAATATATATATTTTTACCTCGAATTTTTAAACTGGAACATACTGCAAAATGTGGTGGCTGCTTAGAAGACAAAATATAGATATCAGCTAAATATAGAAAAAGAACTCAGAGGGACACTTTCTAAAAAACTTTGAAAAACTTTCCTCTGCAAGACAAGTCCATTGAAGTCGCTAATAATACTTATTAAACTTGCTCTTAATTTAGTATTAATAAATTAGTTATAAAATACCTTGTGCAGCACTGATACATTAAAATCATACTGTCTGAAGTACCCGCTCTTCGAACGAGTTCATTTTTTAAAAAACTAAAACATTCTTGATAAATAGCTGAATTGTCAGGGAGAGTAAACCCAAATGCGGACAATGTTAACGAAAATGTAAAATGATATTTTAAAATGAATGCTCATATTATAATTAGTTTTAAGCGAACTGTAATTTTAAGCCCTCACAGAATTAGCATTTAGAATTAAGTTAAACAATGAAAACTTATATAAAATTCAATGAAGAATAATAGTGTTATTTTTTAAAATTTAAAGCGAGAAGACTTCAAAATGTTTTATCCCGGTGGCAGACACACATCAATACTAGCGTTAATGGTCACGCGGGTGATTGAGTCACCCAATCCTTTTTTATAATTATTTTATTGTACACGATACAAATCATGATTCCAGCGAATAATTTAACTAAGAAGTAAACTTACCTACTTTCAAGAACTTTTCAATTTTGGTAACAAATAAACAAGTTTTGCCAGAATGAACGATTTGTTATCTGTGCGTCCGCGCGACCACTTCCCGGTTAGAAGTGTATTCATTATATATTTTTTTACTGCAAAAAATTTGTAAAAGTTTTCATTATGTTTTATTTGTTTGAGAATACTCAAAAAAATAAGTCTTGGTCAATAATCCCCTTAAAAAGAGTTCCCCGTGGTTTTCCAAATATCATAAAAACTCTTTTGCAGGGAAAAAAAGCGCAACAGAGAAATACTTTTTTGAATTTCCCCCTAAATGAGAAACAAAAAAACATAAGAAAGGGGGCATAACTAACTGAAATAAAAAAGAAGGTCAAACAGATTATCAGTAAAAAGTTACCTATAATGTGCAGTATTTCAAACATAATCACAGTGATGAATTTTTTTTGTTCCTAAATTTTTTTGATTCTGGGGCGGGGGTTTTTTTTTTTCTCTGAAAAAGCAGTAAAAAACACCATCATGAGATTACACCAAATCAAAAAAGTTTTTATTTGGTTTTTAGATCAAAGATAGCAATTTGGTATTGAAGAAGTTTTTTTTTTTTGAAGAGATAGACTTATATTTTAAATTTTCGAGTAAAAATGCATTTTTATTATGTCAAAGTATTTTGTTTTAACATTCCAGTAAAAATTTTTTTAAAATTTTTATTTTCAAAGCTCGAGCCCCACAGTTTGAGAAACACTGATTTGTACTATTGTAAATATTCCATTATATTTCTTTGTGCATATACGTTGTAAATCTATTATTCAAATAATTGGAATCATCCCCTTCCCCCCATAACACATGGGAAATTTGAAGCACTATATTGACTGTAAAATGTCATGCCCCAGAAGTAAATTTTCATAAATTAAAGCAGAAAAACACCTCAACAAGGGCTACAAACCCCAAATGTAAAATAATGTAAATGTGTAAAACAAATTCCAAAATGAATTCTTCAAATTTATCAGCATCGTAAAAAGTTTTTTACTCGAGAAATCTAATGGTCTGAATAGCTATAAAACCGGCCTCAAGAAAGAAAAAGACAGAGAAAGGAGAAAAAAATTGTTTACATGACAGCTATATAAAAGATCTCGAGAAACAATAAAAACTTTCTTAACAGGTTCGGGATTTTTTCCCCCAGAAAGGTTTCTATTACTTTCAAAATGGCAGCTATCAAAACTGGTGCAGCCAACACTAAGGTGGCAAATGGAGCGTTAATACCAAACAAAAAGTAGCTCGCCGAATCTGGCAATCACTTTTTTTGCCTTTTCTTTGTTACCTTTTTAGAAAGGAAAATTTTTGTTTGTTTTTTATTGAGTGAAAACTCGGATGGCAACAAAATATGATAAAAAGAAATATCTCTAAAGAAAATATTTTTCTCATCTTAGATTTTTCACGTATCTGTTCTGTGATAACTGTCACTTATAAAACAGTATTTATTTTGCACAAGTCTGCACGAAAAACACTTAAGTTTTGTATTAAACATGCTAGATCACTTAAATTATTTCTGATTATTTAATTTAACTCTTACAGGACCATGGGGTTGCTAAGAGTAAACATTAGCAAGAGTAACTGCTCATTTTAATTTGCTTAGAAGTAAGATAAATAACGAGTAATGTAAAAGAAAATATTTAAGTCAATTCCTACTTAGGTCAACAAAGAAAAATTTTATTTTAGATACTTTTTTATTAAATAATTACAATTAATATAAATATGTATATACATATGACAGAATCACACTATTAAGTGACAAAATAGAAAGCGATTTTCCTTTTCCTTTCTATACAGGGTGTTGGACTATTTTTTTTTGTTATTATTTATTACTTCATTAAATTTAATTATTCCAATAAAATAGCATAGTAAAAAAGAAATAACAGTCACACACACACAGAAATCAGGTCATCCAAAGTGGGATTCCAACCCTTGACCTTTGGATTAGAAGTCATTTGCGCTACAGGGATACAACGAGCGATTTTCCTTTTTATATATCATGTTAGACTATTATTTTTGTTTGTTACTGTTTATTCATTAATTAAATACAATTAATGAACTAATATTTGAAAAAAACTATATTATAATCAAGTGTCATCCTCTACAAGTTTTAAAAAATGTATTTGAACTTGTGTGGATGAATAAAAAGTAAAAAAGTATTTTATTAACGATTGAAAATTTGAACAATATATGTATATGTATATGCATATATTGTTCAAACTAATGTTCAAACATATGTGAACTAATAGTACAAATTGCAAAATCATAAAAAAAATACATAACAATGTACTATAATACCTCGAACTTATGCAATAGAGGGAAATGAGTGATAATTGCGTAAGTCGGGGTATGATTTCGCATCTAAATGCATATAATTATT
Source organism: Trichonephila inaurata madagascariensis (assembly GCA_019973955.1). Classification (NCBI taxonomy): domain Eukaryota; kingdom Metazoa; phylum Arthropoda; class Arachnida; order Araneae; family Nephilidae; genus Trichonephila; species Trichonephila inaurata. The sequence goes on along the minus strand of BMAV01017217.1, from coordinate 11,246 downwards.
TTTATTTGGCGCCGGAGTCGAAAGAAAATAATAATATAGAAAAAAATGGATAATAAAATCTTTGACAACACGAATATATGTGTATATTCTTCTGTTGTATTGTATGCTTTCTGTTCTTCTTCACTTGTATTTCATATGTTCCCAGGATAAAAAACACACGACAACCACAACACGAATACAAAATCGCAAACCGAAGCTATTTTATTGTCGAAGGTTTCATAAAATCTGACAAAGTAGTCTGCCGGCTCAAAGATTTTTTCGCCCGCAAAATTACCTATAAGCATGGTAAAATTTTTTTTTTTTTTTAGTTTTTGTTTAGTTGAAAAAAAAGTTAATCATTAGTCTATATTTTCTGAAATTTGTAGCCCTTTTTCAATTAAATTGATGCTTTCTATCGAATTCCCAACTATCATTCGATCTTCTGATTGAACTGGGTCTAAAGACTCAAGTCCTTCATTGTTTTGCTTTTGCTCAAAAGGACCACTGTGTCAAGGGTTATAACACAAACCTGTGTAAGGTGTTTTCTGTGAATCGCAACAGTGGGCGAATGTCGAAGTTGAAGGACCGTGAGAGACGGGTGTTGAGGAGGATAGTCACCTAGAAACTCAAGACTATGCTACCGCAGATATCGTCCGAGATGAATGCCCACCTTCAGAATCCTGTATCCACGAAAACCTTTCACCGGGAGTTGCATGTTGCAAAAATTCATGGTAGAGTAGCTATTCGAAAACCATTAGTTTAAGCACGCGTAATGCTATGAAGAGTCTACAGGGTGCTAAGGCCACCTTTACTAGATACAACTGCAATGGGATTCAAGTCATCTGGTCTGATGAATCCTCATCCACCACCCCTTCCACGCCACCGGACATGTGTTCGTCTTCAGAATACCGGCAGAAACATTTCCTGTTGACTGCCTGGTCCCAACCGTAAAACACAGAAAAGGTTCTGTGATGGTGTGGTGTGCAATATCTTTCTGTGAATTGACACATCTCGTTGTCTTGAGGAGAAGGAACACATGCTACCATATTTGAAACATTCTCTCAGATCCTCTTCACCCTATGGTTTAGAACAGGAGTGCTCAGCCTTTTTTTCCCGCCGGGCCACAAACATATGACAACTGTTTCACGCGGGCCACAACATGAGGATTAATGGGGAAGGGGGAGGGGGAGGCGCTATCAAACAAAAAACATTAAAAATATGGAAAATGGATCAACATATTAAAACTCTCTCATTTTTGGATTTTATTTTAAAACTATATTGAATTCTATCAAACTCAATTCACAAAAAATAGGTTTTATTCATTTTATGGGAAAATTTCGATTTTCTTTCATCAGTGATCCCGAGCCCCCTGTTTGCATTCTACTGTCATAAAAACAAAGCTGCCGCGTACTTTGATAATTTGATTTTTTTTTCTTTTGACAAGGCTTCACTTATTTTTATCTGTACATATAAATAAAAATGAAGTGTCTGTTTGTAATTTGAAAGTAACACCTTTTTACTAATTGCATTTAAAAGTATATAAAGATTATATGAAAAAATCAATTTTTAAAATTTTTGTCTGTCTGTCTGTCTATCTTTTTGTTCCGGCTAATCTCTGAAACAGCTGGACCAATTTTGACTTAACTTTCACTGGCAGATAGCTAATGTTATAAGGAATAACTTAGGCTACCTTTATTATAGAAAAAAAATTAGGGTTTCGCGAAAATAAAATTAAAATCAATGAAATGGTAAACAATATCCGTTTCAAATAGGGATCATTTTTTTCAATCGACATTGTCAAAGGTCATGCATCCCTCTCACCCCTTGCTTGCGGCTTCGTTTCATCCAACCCAGTCCTCACCCCATCGACAGTGTCAAAGGTCACGCGTCCCTCTCATCCCCCTGCTTGCAGATTCGTTTCACCCTACTGTTTTTTAGACCTGTTTTGAACTGACTATTGTATATAGAGAGATAGTTCAGTAAATTTAATATTGTATATAGAGAGATTGTTCAGTAAATTTAATATTGTATATAGAGAGGCTGTTCAATAAATTCAATATTGTATATAGAGATTTAACATTAACGTATTACACATCCAGATACAAATTATTTACACTATTTTAAGTTTATTACACAAAATTTGTAACAATGTGTTATTTTTGCTGAGCAGAAGGAAGGTGTTTTCAAAAATCGACCCACAAAAGAGTTACGGGCGTTATAAATTTTTTAAAAAAATCTTTTTTATCAGCTATTATATCTACAGACTTAAAATTAAGCAAACATGGTTTTTTTATTTAGCTGAGATATGCAAAAAGCTTTTTTTTTTAAAAAAAAAAATTTACAATTCCCGTAAAATTAACTGAATAAAAACTCCTTAATCCTTCAGTCTGTATTGTTTAATTTTTCAATTCACCCGTGCGAAGAACGGGTATACCAGCTAGTTTCAAGTATAAATTTATCAAGTTCAGGATGGTCACAAAGAGTTTTTACTGAAATCGGTATTATTTGCTTAAAATTAGCTCACACTTGCTTGTGCATTTTAGTTTCAAATATATTCAAATAATTTCTTTGCTTTTACAAAAATAATTCTTTTCAGAACGAAAAAGATCATTTTAGATTTTATTGCATGATATAATTTTAAAAAAGTATGGAAGGCCGTGGGTCCCCAAAGGTTGACATGGGACTCCAGCCCGGGAAAGGGCCCCGGGCGATGTCCATTACCAAATACCCCCCAGTACACACGGGTAGCCTTTTCCAAAAGTCTTGTGGGTTGAATCACGGTGCAGGGGGAGGAAATATTTCTCTCCCTTCGTTCCATGCCTAAATTGTGGAGGTGGGATATTTGTCCCTTTATCGTCCTATGGGGGAATTTTCACCGAGCAAATTCATATTGTCACCGTATGGTGGCCAAGGAACGACAGGCGTCTTCACCCCCTTGCCACAATAAATTTTTCGGGGCCTCATCAAACTACGTCCGACAGGTGGCATTAAAAACAACAGCAACAACAATAAGTATGGATCTCTCTAATAACAGCAAAATACATGAATACTAAAAGTCATCAAACAAAAAGGACAAATATGTTATCTGAAAAAGGAATTAGGTTTCCTTGTGCAATTGCCACTCAGAAAAGCCTGGTGGCCGTAGGTTAAGTACCGCTGCTTTAGAACCTCTCTATGGGAGAAATCTTGTATTTCAAGAGGGCAACGCCCTGGTTCACACGTATCGCTGTGTTCAAACAGGGTTATATGGGCATTGTGATGAAGTAGTACATCTAATGTGGTGTCCCCAGTCACCTGGACTTAACATCATCGATAGTTTGTGGGGTTTGTTAGAAAACAAAGTCCGTACTTGGTTTCCTCCCCCACGCATACTATCTCACCTCGAGACAGCCCTATCCTAGAAATCCGATGTACTGTATTCCATACCTTTATTTGTGAATCCCACGTCAAATGCAAGCTATCATTCAGATCAATGGTGGCCCAACTCCTTACTAACAAAAATTTTTAATTTTTTTCACGGAAGTGTTTTTCTATTATTTTATCCTATATCTGTACTTTAAAAATCCTTGTTCAGGTTCTGAACTCATGCCATAGTTATATATAAGGAAAATTACTTTTATTATCGAAACATAAAAGGAGAATGTTTTGAAAGTGTCAATCTTTCTTCATTTTTCGCCCAAAAATTGCATTTATAAATAATTTTTTACTCGTTATATTATTCTCTTAAAAGAGTTTAACGTATATATTCTAATTCATGACACAAATATCAAAAAGTATTCATTTATTCATTTTTCAAAATCACGATTTCGAATGTAGTCAGTCAAAGGGGGGAAGCATAATTATAATTATAATTATTTTACGATTAAAAATAATTTTATCATTTCAATGTGTTTAAAATTGACTAATTCATTTTATAATAATTTGAAGTGTGAGGCTGTATCACTAGGAAAACGATTTTCGTATTTCTTCAATTTGCATTATTTTAATCAATTTATCTATTTTGTTTTATGTGATATTCCTTTCACTATGGCAACCACTGAAAACGAAAATGGTCTTTTTTTCAATCATTCCGAAATTCCCATTATCGGCAAAAACTTTTGTTGAAGCTAAGAACAATGAGAAACAAAAAATAAAACGCAAAATGGTGATGAATAAAAAAACTCATTTTCTGCACTTAAAATTGAGATTTATATTTATCTGTTTTTCTGGAACAAAAAAAGTATGCATTTTTAGTGAACTAAGCATATCAGGTGACCCAAAAATCCGCTAACATTTGGAAATTCAATAATTCACTGAATAATATAGATAGAGAGGTAAAAATTGAGACGCATGCTTGAAATGATTTGGGGTGTTTTATTGAAAGCGAAAGAACTGTAAAATGACCGACCGAGATGGACGGCGAAACTGATGATCTGTAGTCAGAGTGGAAAGAAATGCATCAGCCAGGGACGTCTTAAGACTTCTTGAGACCCTGAACTCCTACTTAAAAGTAGGCCCTGGTCCCCTACACAAATATAGGCTCCCCCCTATGACTCTTAAGGTATCCGACTACTTTCGGAACCATGATTTTAAAAAAGCGCATAAATGGATAATTTTCATGATATTTAATGTCACTTAAATTACAATACATGTATACAATTGTTTTAAGGACATTTTGACAAAAAAATTTATTTAAATACAATATTTTGGCAAAAAATAAACTTAGAATAACCTTTTTTCAAAATGCTCTCCTTTTGTGAAAAATGCTTCTATTATAATAATATTTCGCTTGTATATAGCTCAGACCTCTGTACAGAGGCTCAACTATGATTTTTGAAAAATTCACATTATTTTCAGAGTTACAACTATTTAAAACAATTATCGGCGTTTTTTTCTCTTAAAATTTCTCCCCTCTGTGGTCGTAAGACATGGATAAACCTACTTCTAAGTTATATATTTCAAAAATTCTAGTTGAGCTTCTGTACAGAGGTCTGAGCTATACACAGGTAAAATATTATTATAATAGAAGCATTTTTCACAAAAGGAGAATATTTTTAAAATGGGTCATTCTATGCTCATTTTTTGTCAAAATATTGTACTTAAATAATTTTTTGTTGTAATAATATTTTTAAAACAACTTTGTATACATTTTCTAATGTAAGTCACACTAAATATCATAAATATTATCCATTTATATGCTTTTGTAAAATCACGGTTCCGAACGTTGTCGGATACCTTAAGAACAAACAGTAAATAGCAAGCGTTGTCAAATACTCGTACAAACAATAACCCGAAATAAATGCAGGATTTACAATCGCATATACCGGTTGGACCGACTGCCGCCTTTTGACAGAATGAATGATGATGGTGGTGAATGATGGTAGACCTAGGCCTGTACGTGGACGATGGTCATCACATGTAGCCAGTTGGCATATCGCCCTCAATTCCCAGTTTTTCGGAGAATACAACAGAAAATAACGTTTGACCTTTGAAATTATCTGAATTATGATCTTAACGCTGAGTCGAGAACGAGACGAGGCCCTATCCCAGTTGGCCCTTGCTTTAGGACGAGTCTGTCATCAGGAATTACGGCATGTTGGCTTTACCATAAAAAGTATTGTAAGTTTAGAGGTACTATCAGAGATTGGAAAGTATGTTACTACCGCTTTACGATCCTTTCGCCAAAAGAAGGGTGTGAAAGATCTCTTGCACATATCGTTTGGTGCGGATTGCGTGTTGAGCGCCCACTTTCATCAAGCGTGACCTCCTAGGTTTCCCCAGACTTCAATCCATTTCATTGTTGTTAATGGGGCCATTTGAGTTTTAAATTTGAAAAAAGAATTTTAAAAAAGGGAAATAAGAAATGTATTTATATATTCTTTGGTAAACAATGCTAAAAGCTTAAATACCAAAATGAAAAAACCGAACATGAGGTATTTCCAAATGCTGAAAAAAACAGAATTTAAAAAATAAGGGCTTCAATAATTTTTTTATTTATTTATTTGCTTAATAATTTGAGCTTGAAAGAAAAAATTAAATATTAAGGGAAAAAAGTGAATGCAGGATGTGAAAAAAGTTCTGAGAGCATTTATCCAAAGAAAAACAGTAGAAATTCGCTACCTGTTAAAAAGAAGAATTAGTCCCAACTGATTTACTATTTATTTCGAATTTAGACCACAAAATCGGTATTAAGAAAAATGGTCATTCAGTTTCTTACTTTTTTAGGGACAACTTTCATGACTGTACCATATTTATCACATTTCATAACGATCGAAATCAGCGAAATCTTAGTTACAATTCGAAAAAAGAAATCAAAACCTTTAAAAACAAAACTAGCCAAAAGTGCAAATTTCGTAAATAATTTGGTCCGTAGTAATAAAACGTGGAGCCTTTATACTCTTTTAATAAAAAGATCGCCAATAATTTCGAGATATTATTATTCCAAATAAAAGAAGTCGCAAAAATAGGACAAGAATTCTGCAACAACATCTTCTAATGTGGAAGTAGTTAGATATCTCTCTACATATAAAAAAACGGTTATGTGCTGTAATAAATTTATTTCGTACTCTCGCAAAAATATCAACGTTCTAGATAACTCGCCAAGTTGGCACACCCGTTGTGGCTTCGTTTCATATAATGTCACCAATTTGGTAAACATAGTACATTATTGCAAACTCTCGCAGAAAAATATCGCTATGATTGTCTAGACTGGAATCATTGCGGGAGAAGGAAAGCGTTATCTTATACGAAGACTTGTTAACAATCAACAGAACTAAATACTCAACTTTCGAGGAAGCTGCAGCTTTATCAAAATCTGAAGACTTTATCAATGGACGATACAGCTTCAGTGATGAATTTATCTAAAGAGGAGCGCCAAGATCGAATTTTATGAAAAAAAAGAACAAAAAAAATAGACTACATAATACATGTAAATTACAGTTTTACAATTTGAGCAATGAGTATGAAAGGTTGTATAATTTGAACAGTGGGAGTTGGAGCTATATATAAGAAAGTTTAGATTTGAATTTTTGACTGATTTTTGTCAATTGAATCGTACTGTGTCCTCTTAATTAAATTAAATATTCATTTCTTAAATCATTTATTTCAAAAGTCTAATCCTACATTTCGAACAACCTACCTTAGGGAAAACGGATTTTCTGCCGTGGCTGCTTAAAAACAAATATAAATCTCAACTAAATATAAATAAAAAAACTTAGTGTCAATATTTGATATTAAACCATCCTTTGAAAAACTTTACTCTGCAGGCCCATTTGGAGTCATTTGTAATTATTAAACTTGCTCTTGATTTAGTATTGATAAATCAAGTAAAATTATTGTACAGAACTGATGCATTTATAGTTATAGTAAGTATTATTTGTCATTATGTCTGAACGTATATATTTTGTTTTGCTTCCTTTCAGTAAATTAATAATTTTTTAAGCAATTTTTTTATTTTCAATTCGTTGATATGCTTGCGCTCCCTTGGGGGGGCCCCACAGTTTGAGAAGCACTGGCTTAACAGTATCTTTACAGTGATGAAAAATTAATAGAGAAAGCTACATTTTCTTATCTCTCGCAATAATACTTTGAATGGATAAGCCATTGAATAATTATTAGTAATAATCTTTAATTAGTAGTTCAGGGAAATATAAATTTGTAACAATACTTCAGACGCTATGAATTCAAAACCGAAATTTCAAATTCATTCTTTCGTTCGGCAGACATCAACTCAGCAACAATGAAACGAATTGCGACTGCATAGTATGGTCACAATCTGTTTAATAAACTCCCTACTTCCCTCTCAAGATGTTTAATTGGATACTAATTTGAAGATGAGATGGCGTAGCATAAAATGATACGGCATCCCACATTTTAAATGAAGTTAATGATGAATTATTCGTACCAATGAATTTAATTACTAGATGATAATGTTTCAAGTCTTCGAACACATGATATGGAATTTTCTAAACTCATTAAAATTTATTAAGTGTTATTTTAACAACTTCTAATGCAGGTTACCAACGCATGAGTAGCTTCAGTCCGGAAATCTGTGTTCGCCATCTTAACATAGGATAGCAGATAACTACGCCGTAATTTTTATTCCGAGTCGGTGACTCTCAATTTCACAAATGGGTCATTTTAATTTAACTTCTAAGAGCACTGTAAATTACTTATTAAATGTTCAGGGAATTATCATAACCTTATACGGAAACATTTATGTAAATGACAGGGAATACATTTACATGTTCTTGTCCTTTCTTCATGACAATTAAAAAAACGTCGGCCCTCTCTCTCTCTCTCTCTTATATCGAAGTCCCCAAAAAAAAAAATTCGTTGTATGGAAAATTCTTATATAGGGTTCATTTTTTCAATATACTTTGTAAAACAAAAAAAACAAATTTTAAATTCATAAACACTAAAACAAAAAAGAATTATTCACACCTTTTTTGTAAATTAATATCTATTTATTTTAATATTCCCCCATAAAAAAAAAAAAAAAAATTTTTAAAAAAACTGCAAGGAAAGCAAAAGAAAGAATATCGAGGAATACACTTTATTTTCAAAATTAGAAAATAATTATATTTTAAAAATTAAAGGTTTTAAAGCTTTTAAAAAAACTGAAAAAAAGTTAAACATTTCAAAAAACATTTTTTTTTTAAAAGAAACAAATAATTTTAAACATACATTTTTTTATAACTAGAGCTCCATGAGGGTGAAAAGGGGGTTCGAAAATGTTTCTGTAATCACAATGGGGGGTTAAAAAGGGTTTTATTTTTGGATGAAACGCCAAAATTTTTTTAAACCTCTCGGGAGTTAGGCAACTAATAAAAAAAGTCCAAGATTTATGACCACCATAAAGTACGTTAAAAAGAATAACTTGAGATGTTTAGAAAACTTTTAAAAAAAAGAGAGAAAAAAAAAAATCAAAAAAAAACAAAAAAAAAATTGTTTGGGGGGTTTTTTTAAAATTTAAAGCAGGTTCCCCGGAAAAAGTTCGCTATATGAAAAATTCTTTTAGAGGTTCGTATTATGGAGGGTTTGACTGTTTTGTAAAAATTAATATGTCATTAGAATAAAAAACGGGTTTTTAAATTTTAAAATATCTCATTCTTATTCAAAAATATATACTTTTTAGGTAACACGAAGTGAAAAAAATTTAAAATTCTAAATTTATGACGGTCAAAAGATAAATCCACGTGCTCCAAAACACACACGACGTCCACCTCCAATGGATCCTATCATATGTTAACATTAGTACAGTGCTTCTCAAAGTTTCAGTATTCGCGACCCAGTATTTAATCATAATTTTCATCGCACCCCCTCATACAATAACAATGTATTGAATTCAAATAAACTATATTCCGATGCTAGAATTACGAAACTACGTTAACCTCTCAATTGCCACCAGCGTAAAAAACGTCTCCCATCAAAACGTTTTTTCCCTGGGCGAACATCGTCTCCAAGTACGATCTTTCCTGTGCAGAGCTATCCCTAAAATTATTCCGAAGGATTTGAAATACAAGAAAAGAACCTGGACAATGTTTGCGAAGGATTTATTTATTTCAGATTACTTGTGCTTTTTTATTTCTTCCCCCTCGCCAATACATCACATACGCGGGCCTACGAGGAAAACGGTTGGCATTGGGAAGCGAATAGCAAAACTTTTAATCGACAGTTAAGGTATCCGACTACGTTCGGAACCATGATTTTAAAAAAGCGCATAAATGTATAATATTTGTGATATTTAGTGTCGCTTAGATTAGAATACGTGTATAAAATTGTTTTAAGGACATTATAAAAAAAGAAATTATTTAAATACAATATTTTGGCAAAAATTAACTTAAAATAACCTTTTAAAATGTTTCTCCTTTTGAAAAAATGTTTTATTGTATTAATATTTTGCCTGTATATTCTCAGACCTTGTACAGAGGTCAACTATGATTTTGAAAATTCACATTATTTTCAGAGTTACAACCATTTGAAATAATTATCCGGCTATTTTCTTAAAATTTCTCCTTCAGTTTTCATAAAACATGGAAAAACCCGATTTCCCAAGTTATGCATTTCAAAAATTCTAGTTGAGCTTCATTCAGAGATCTGGGCTATATCAGGCAAAATATTAATGTAGAAGCATTTTAAAAAAGGAGAACATTTGGAAAGTTATTCAATTTTGCCAAAATATTGTATTTAAATAATTTTTTGTCATATGTCCTTATATAAACCATTTTATACATGTATTCTAATCTAAGTGACACTAAATATCATAAATATTATCCATTTACCCGCTTTTGCAAAATCACGGTTCCGAACGTAGTCGGATACCTTAAGGGATGAATTATAAGCCATGCAAATTATCAAGATAAGTGTTTATTTTTGTATATAATTTTATATATGTCAATCTCATGGGGCCACTGGTAATTATTAAACTTGTTCTTATCAAATATATCTAATTATCAAATACATTCTGTAGCGCTGGTACATTTATACATGTAACATATCAGTGTAAATGTGAATTTTATTTTTTATGTCACAATGTATTTTGTTTGCACACACAAACATTCTTGTAGTAAATGAACAATTTTTTTTAATTCTATTGTTTTCGACTTTTCAATATGCTCGCGCCTCCCTCGTAGAGTTGTCACGTTCTCCCAAGGGGTGCGCCCACAGTTTGGAGAAACGCTGCATTAGTGGTTATGAGGTGGCTGATAGACTGGTCATAGAGGGTAGTGAGAATGAAACGCGCTGCCACTGGTTCTTTCCCTTTTTTTGTCAAGAAATATACTCAAAGGACTCAATTCATTTCCACCTACGCCCAATGGTACACAGGAACAGCCTCTGGCTCTTCGCTTACTTGTCAAGAAATATACTCAAAGGACTCAATTCATTTCCACCTACGCACCAATGGTACACAGGAACAACCTCTGGCTCTTCGCACTTTTTCAAGAAATATACCAAGGACTCAATTCATGTCCACCTACACACCAATGGTACACAGGAACAGCCTCTGGCTCTCTGCTGGAAATCAAATGTGACCATGCCTCTCAGACTGCTCTGGCTAGACTAACAAGTAGCCACCTTAAGTATCTTTCCTTTGATAGTGGCAGAAAAATACGCCCCACCTGTGACTATCCAGCTTCACCGTATCACATTCTGGGTTGCATCGGACTTTCTAAGGGAGGCTTAACCACCAATCCTCTTATTATAATAGATTTTTTTTGGCGGCTAACAACCCTCTGGAGCTGATATGACATATGTCAGATCTTTTCGAGGATGAGCAACAACAAAAG
>BMAV01017215.1:82871-111597 GCA_019973955.1 Trichonephila inaurata madagascariensis | reverse complement strand
ACTTTTTTTAATGTTCTCTGTATTTCACATTTAAAACATTATGCCATTTTTAGATATTATGGGATATAAATATAACCTTTTCTCTTCATTCTATGTTTAATGGTAGTATGCTTTCTGTGATCGATTTATCAAAAAGATTTATACCATAAATTCCGGTGTATAACGCGTACTTATACTTTCAAACAACAATTTTTTTAATTTTTAGGTATATTCGTCGTACATGTGTAACGCACACTCTTTTTTCTTATTTACGAAAACACCTGAAATGAACGTGGTGCAATGCTAAAGTCATTTAAAAAATGTAGTTTATCTAACAGTCTAAATTATTGATACTCAGCCTGCGGTTCGCCGGACCTGTCTGAGTGTCCCAATCACACCCGTTGCACTAACAAATTCAATTATTTAAGAACAATGTATCAAAAATCTATCGAAAAATTTCATACAATCAAGCAATCCTATGTATCAATTTTGCTTTGGATGTCGTGCAGGTAGAAATTGGGGATAGTTTTTTTCTTTTTGTAATTGTAACGGTTAGTTTTAACAGAGATAACAAACAGTGTAATAGCGACCATTTTATGGGTGAAACTAATTTTTAACAAACCTTCATGTCTTAAATGCGAAAAATATCTGAAGAATATATGCTGTTTCAAGAAGATTGGGATCTCGACTATTTTGTACAGAAAAACAAACAAAATGTCGTGAAATTGCTGCATTTAAAAATATATAATTTTGCCCGTCACTGTACACTAAGTACAAATCTTTCAATGGCTTTTTTTTTTAATCTCTTTCAGAGAGAGGACAAGATTGATTGGTTTTCTTAAAAAAAAAAAAAAAATCTTTGCAACAACAAAAAAATATTGCGGGGAGGAGGGGGGGCATGGGATAATTGATTAAAGGAAATAGAAATAACGCATAACAGGGTAAAAAAAGCATAAAACCCATTTGTTGTGAGTTGAGTTTGATGAAATTTAATTTAATTTTTAACTGAAATCCAAAATAATTAATGTTATGCTCAATTTTCCGCTTTTTAAATGTCTTTGATATCTTATAGCTTTCGTCCTCCCCCATCAGTCCTCATGTTGCGGCCCGCGGGAAATAGTTATAATATGTATGTGGCCGGGCGAAAAAAAAAGGTTGAGTACTGCTGCTCTAGATGGAACTGATTATTTATGATAGTAATAATGATAGTGAAAAGATGAAACCGAATTTAGTGATATATGCCTGAAGATACAACGGAAATCGAATACGATCAACTTTTCATGTTATCTAATATTGAACGTTCATAAAATATGTCATTCATTTTCAATAAACAGCATTTAGACAGATACATGAAGAAATCTATTTTTTTACTCATCTTTTCTTTGTTTTTAAAGCTCTTATTTTTCTCCGGCGAAAAACACGCACCCATAAATTTGGATCTTATTTTTTTTGTTAAAAATGCGCACTCTACGCCGGAATATACGGTGGTTGGAGATATAAAACGCGTATTTAAAGAAATTTTTATAACTAGATTTTTAGTATGATATTAGTTGATTTTGATAAGAAGATTTTAACATAAAATGAATTCGATTTTTTCAGAAAGTTAATGTTATACAAAAATTTAATATGCAAAACAGTGTTTATCGTTTGCATATTTTAGTAAAAGGCTTTTTTAAGGTATCCGACTACGTTCGGAACCGTGATTTTATAAAAGCGCATAAATGGATAATTTTCATAATAGTGTCACTTAGATTAGAATACATGTATAAAATTGTTTTAAGGACATTTTGACAAAAAAAATATTTTAAATACAATATTTTGGCAAAAAATTAACTTAGAATAAACATTTTTCCAAATGTTCTCTTTTTGCAAAAAATGATTCTACTGTATTAATATTGTGCCTGTATATAGCTCAGATCTCTGTACAGAGGCTCAACTATGATTTGTGAAAAATTCAAATTATCTTCAGAGTTACAACCATTTGAAATAGTTATCGGCGTATTTTCTGAAAATTTCTCCCTTCTGATTTCGTAAAACATGGATAAACCGACTTCCAAGCTATGCATTTCAAAAATTCTAGTTGAGCCTCTGTACAGAGTTCTGAGCTGAATACAGGCAAAATATTAATACAATAGAAGCAATTTTTACAAAAGGAAAACATTTGGAAAAAAGGTTATTCTAAGTTAATTTTTTGCCAAAATATCGTATTTAAATAATTTTTTTTGTCATAATGTCCTGAAACCAATTTTATACATGAATTCTAATCTAAGTGACACTAAATATCCTAAATATTATCCATTTACATGCTTTCGCAAAATCACGGTTCCGAACGTAGTCGGATACCTTAAATGCTTTAAAAATCATGTAATATAATCATGGTGGTATTACATTTGTCTTAGAAAACTTTTTCATTGACTCTTTCTCTTCCGAGGGTGGGCTTAACTTTTTATAATTATGGATACATGAAATAAAGAAAATCAGTTTCTTATTTTAAACTGAAATGTAATATTTAATACAAACTTGTTTGGAACTTTTGAAAGAAAACTTTTGAAAAAAAAAACCAACATATTCTAACTGAGCATGCATAAATCTGGAATTGATGCTTTCCTTATCTCGCCATATCATCAAAAATCTAAATTGTACTAAAAATACTAGAAATTAAGCTGCTTACTGCTGCTCAACTGTTTAAGTAAACTGCTCACTTCACTTAAACTGCTTTGAAACACATTTCTAATATTCTGTAAATCATCATTTCAAATTAAAATCAACATAAAATAATATGCCGATCAAGCACTGTCATTAAAAATAATGTTTTAAAATTAATAAAATCGAACAAAAGAATAAGAAGTACGAGCTGCTTTTCCTTCATTTTGACAAAACAGCGTATTAAAATATTATCACCTACCACGAACCCGCTATAAGCAAGAATTATTCGCGGTCGGTGTCGCTCTGGGCATGCGTGAGGCATAGAACACGCCACGCCCCCCGATATATGATCTAATTACACCTTACGGCTTTTTACATTTATCATCCACAGACACGAGAACATTTTTGGTTAATAAATTACACCAACGACCTCTTCCGTGAACTTTGTTGCTGACAGAAGCTATATATATATAGAAAAGAAGAATGGTTGGCAATTTTTCTGTGTAGCATTTTTTAATCTTCGAATATTACATGGAAGGGGTTGAGTAAAATATAGTTGAGAGAAAAGTTTTTTCTCTTCATATCACGAAAAAAATGACAAATGTAGAACAGAGCCATTTTTTTTTTTTTCGAAAATTGTTAACGTAATGCCGTAGACGATTTCGTTTTGTATTATTTGTTCTTTAAGAATAATATTTATTATCCTTCTTTAATATTACCACATGCTTGTTCTTTTAAAGAATTTTATATCTTCTTTGATTGGTATTATATATGAAATTGACAAGGAAGCAATGAAACAAGCTAATTAAGAGACAGAGAGAAAACTTAAATGTCTAAGAACTATTATATGTATTATTTTTAACTTTTAAATTTATCGCTCTGTTTGTGTGGAGAATAATATATATATCAAGTTCTTTCTTTGAATGATGATCCCATTTGATTTACCGCCGTGTTTAAAAACATTTATCTGATATTTAAAAAAAAAAAAGAAATGCAGATTTTTGTTTCTTATAATCCTTATAAAGTGAGCTTAATTCTTGACAGTCATGTAATAAATGCAATCATGAGTTGTTCATTGACTGGGCTAAAATCATGTGATGTCATAGACACATGATAACTATAAACAGGTATTCCCAGCCAATCAGTTCAATACATATTTGACAACAACAATCAAGCACATGAGAAACAAATTTTACTCTATTTAAAGGTTCACGAGAGTATATATTTTTCATTTTTGAAAAACTATTTGAAGAATTTTAACATTTAAACATCTTTACCCAATTATATCAAAATTGAAATTTTATATAAATTTTATAAGAAAAACAATACGTATAAATCTAATTTCAATTTGCATGGAATTCAGTGGAGAAAATGTGATTGCAATCATGTGACCATCATGAATTGACACCATTCAAAACTGACATTAGACATGTATAATTGTTCTACTTATCAAGACTTTGTTAAAATTTCGAGTTTGATCATTGCGTAAAAGTGTTAAAATATTAAAATTCTGCAAAAAGTTTTTCAAGATTAAAAAAAAATTAATTAATTTTTACATTGTACATGTATTCATAAAACAAGTTCATTTTCTTTACCTATGTGTATTATTATAATCAAAATTTTTTTAAATTTTTAACAGAAATTTTTTTAAAAAAACAAAAGTTGGCAATAGCGAAGCTGATTGGCTAAAATACGTGATTGCAGTTATCATGTGACGAATGATGTCGCATGAGCTTAGCCCAGTGCTTCTCTAACTTTCAATACTGGCGACCCACTTTTCAATCATAATTTTTATCGCGCTCCCCTTATACAATAATAATGTACTGAATGCAATAATAATGCACTTTGACGCTAAAGCTACAAAACGATCTTAATTATAAACCGTACAAATTAATAAAATAAGTATTTAAATTTTATATAAATTTTTAAAAGTAATATATATTTTATTTTTCCAATTTTTTTAATAACAATTGTAAATCGGGGGCCTTTCAAGAAAAAATATAGATCTCAGCCAAATATAGAAAATGTACTAAAGGTGTCAATTTCTAATGAAAACCTTTTTTGAAAAACTTTCCTCTCAAGACAACCCCAGGGAAGTCGATAATACTTATTAAACTTGCTCTTAATTTAGTTTTTTATAAATTAGTTAAAAAAATCCTTTGCAGCACTGATACATTAAAATTATACTGTCGAAGCCCCGCTCTTCGAACGAGTTCTTTTTTTTAAAAAAAAAAACATCCTTGATAAATGCTGAATTGTCAGGAGAGAAACCCCAAATCCCGGACAATGTTTCAAAACGAAAAATGATTTTTTTAAAATGAATGCTCATATTATAATTAGTTTTAACGAACTGTGTAATTTTAAGCCTCACAGATTGCATTTAATTTGTTAAACAATGAAAAATAATAAAAAAAATTCAATGAAGAATATAATAGTGTTATCTTTTTAAAATTTAAAGCGAAAGACTTCAAAATGTTTTTTTCGGAGCAGACACACTCGATACTAGCATTAGTGGGCCCGGGGGGGGATTGAGTCACCCAATCCTTTTTTTTAATTATTTTTTTGTACACATACAAATCGTGATTCCCGTGAATAATTTAATCAAAAATAAACTTACCTACTTTCCAGAACTTTTCAATTTTTTTTTGGTAAAAAAAAAAACAGTTTTAAATTACGATTTTGTGGTCTGTTGTCCTTGACCACTTCCCGGGTTAAAGTCTTGGCCAAATAATCCTTCTAATGCTGTCCCGGTTTTTAAATATTAAAAATCTTTTGCTTGGAAAAAGCCAATACAAAAAAATACTTTAAAAACTTCCTAAATGGGAAAAAAAACATAAGAGGTCAAAAAACTGTACCAATAACAAAAAGGTCAAACAGATTATCAGTAAAAAAATACTGCAGCTATAATTTTCGTATTTCAAAAAAATCACAGTGATGAATTTTTTTTTGTTCCCAAATTTTTTTTGATTCTGGGTCTAGGATTTGTTTTTTTTCTGTGAAAGGTAGTAAAATCACTCATCATGAGATTACACAAATAAAATATGTTTTTTTTAAGGTTTTTATCAAAAAATGCTAATTAGGTATTGAAGAAGTTTTATTTTTTGGGGAGATGCTTATATCCCTATATAAATTATATCAGAGTAAAAGTGCATTTTTACTATGTCAAAATATTTTGTTTTAATTCATTCCAGTAATTAATTATTTTTTAAATCTTTTATTTTCGATATTCTCCCCCCCCTCTGGGGGTTTTCCCCCCCATGGGGTGCCCCACAGTTGAAAAAAAGGCACCCCATTGATGTTATATATTTATATTTGTTGAAGTGAACTGATGTAAGATATCATTACGTATTGAATTAAATGTATTAGTAAGATTAATTAAAATAAACTAAGCATCCCTGCTTAATGACGGGTTTTAATTAATTAATATCATTTTTAATTAATTAAGAAAATCTTACAGAATCTACGAACTGGGAAATCAAAATATACTCTTTACTCAAATTCTCACACATAGAAATAATCATTTCTTCCCAATGAAGAAAAGTTACATTTTTTATTTATTTAAATGTAAATTGTTGCTTAAGTGTATTTTTTTTTATGGAAATAAATTGGCATTTAGTTTTTTAGTATTAATTTAAAAACTCATGATCAGTTTCTGAATAATTGATAAAGAAAACAATGTAAATACTAATTACTATAAATTTTTTGTCGTGATTAAAGGGGAAAGGTTCTTTAGAAAAATCTGTAGTTGAATTGATTGCAGAAATACGAAAATTACGAATGATTATCAAATACAGTAAAATTTTAATAGAGTTTTTTTTTTTCTTAAAAAAACTGTTTTGCATTTCTACATTAGTTCATGGTGAATTTGTGTAGACTAGCGAAACAATATATTTTTATATATTTTCTTATCGAATTCGAGATTCAGGCTGGAAATTAGCTATAGATTAGCTAGGATTTTAATATATCATCCTCTTGTTAGACCTCATTTCATGTCTTTAAAAATATATTAGCACTAAATTTGATTTTTTAAAAGTAAACGACCAGAGGTGGGGGAGAAATCCCAACACCGAGAAGAAATTAATGTAGAGTAATGAAATTTAGACAATGTGCAATCGTCTAAATAACATGTTTAATAGATTAAAATTTCGAGATCACAGGTTAATTTAAGCTCGAGAAAATGCATTTCAAATGTGCTGTTACATTAATTACAAACGTGAAATGTTGCCGGTGTAACGTCCAGAAGTTTGAGTGTTAGCGTACATACATTGTGTCATACAGGTGCCGAATGTCAATTTGTGGTATGGAGTTCCACGCTTGTTGTACTTGTTTTCATACTGGGACAGTCAGTGGTGACTGTGAATTATGCTAGAGTTGTCGTCCAATGATATCCCATACGTGCTCAATTGGAGATAGATCTGGCGATCTCCCAGGCCAAGGTAACATGTCAACATTCTGTAGAGCACGTTGTGTTGCCACAGTGGTGTGAGGGCAAGCTTTATCCTCTTGAAAAACTTTCTCTCGAATGATGTTCACGGATGGCAGTACTATAGGTTGAATAACCAGATTGATGTACAAATTTGAAGTCAGTGTGTTTGGAATAACCACGAGAGTGCTCCTGCTGTCCTAAGAAATGGCTCCTCAGATTATGACTCCAAGTGTAGTTCTAGTGTGTCTCAACCCCAGACAGCTTGGTCGCATGCGTTCCCCTGGCCTCCTTCTGACCAACACACGGCCATCACTGGCAGAAGCTGCTTTCATAAGAAAACACAACAGATCTCCACTCCGTCCTCCAATAAGCTCTGGCTTGACACCACTGGCGTCGCAAACGGCAATGATTTGGAGTCAGTATAATGAATGATTGAGGGGGCCTGGCTCGGAGCTGTCCTAGAAGTAACCAATGTATAACAGTTCGTTGTGTCGCTGTGGTACCAACTGCAGCTCGAATATCTGCCGCAGACGCAATACGATGCGCTACAGCTGTCCACCGAATAAGGCGGTCTTCCCTCTCAGGAGTGCCCCGTGGCTTCCCAGAACCCAGTCTTTTTGGGGCAGTACCATCGCTTGACCACTGCTGCCAACAATCATGCACAGAGGATATATTCCGGCCAAGTCTTTCTGTAATATCATGGAAAGAAAATCCACCATCTCGTAGTCTTATTACACGACCTCGTTCAAACTCGGTGAGCTGTCGATGATGGTGTCTTTGTCTTCTTAAAGCAGCGTTTCTCAAACTGGGGGGCTCGACCCCCTAAGGGCGTAATAACTCTACGTGGGGGGCACGAGAATATTGAAAAGTCAAAAATAAAACATTTTTTCAAAAAATATATTAGTTTACTGAAAGGAAGCAAAACAGAATAAACCTTAACATTTCAAAAAAACAAAATACACATTTACACTGATTTAATATACTTATACAAGGTAAACAAAAAAGTTCTTGCCATTTGCGAGTTTCCATTGAAAGAAGTGAGAATAAGTATGCAAATTCGTGTATGCCGTGATTGAGAAACCGTCAGTCGAAAGTAAGAATATCAGTTGTTATAAATGCCGGTCCACTGCTCACATTCATCAATCGAAACTCGAACAGTAGCGAAGCGAAATGGACGTATCAAAGGAGCTCGTTCGGGGTTGTTTACTTTACGAATTCAAAGTGGGCTTATCAGCAGTTGCATGAAGTCGCCGAATATGTCAAGTATTTGGGGATAGCGCTGTCAATGAACGTACGGCAAGGCATTGGTTTAAAAATTCAGGTCGGGAGATTTGTCCCTCTGTGATAAAACTCGAATAGGACGACCACAGGCCTTGGATGACGAAGTCCTGCAGGCGGCCATTGAGAATAGTAGTCAAACATGTGGTGAACTTACCAGACAATTCAACACTTCCAGTGAAATGGATAGACTTCATCTGCACCACTTGGGTAAGACGTACAGGCTGAGCAAGTGGGTTCCTCACACGCTGTTGGAAGTTCATAAGACACAACGAGTGGCAACCGGTTTGTCATTGCTTTTTCGCCACCGTAGCGCATCCATATTCAATCGGGTGCTGACCAGTGACGAGAAGTGGGTACTGTATGACACACCCAAGTGTTCCAAACATTGGTTGTCACCCCAGGATACTGCCCCACACAGTGCAAGACCACCTATTCACCCACGCAAGATAATGCTTTGTATCTGGTGGACTTGTCGTCAAGTGGTTCACTATTAGTTGCTACCAATGGGCCAAATGGTCATTGCGGACCTGTATTCGCAGCAATTGGAACGTGTACAACAGGCACTGCATCAGAAGGAGCCAGCACTGGTGAATCGAAAGGGTGTAATGTTATTGCATGATAACGCGAGGTCGCCTGTCACGCGGGTGGCCAGGAATACGACACAATGACTTGGTTGGGAGACTTTGTGCCATCCTCCTTACTCACCTGACCTTGCACCATCAGATTACCACCTCTTCCATTCTCTGGACAATTATCTTCGTGGTAAATCTTTCACCAATGAAGCAGACGTGCGCCAAGCTTTCACGGACTATTTTGCGTCCCACACCCCCGAGTTTTACTGCAAGGGGATTGAACAACTGCAGACACGTTGGCAGTAGATGCTGGATGCCGATGGTGATTACTTCGAGGACCAACAATGGACTACGCTGTTTGTATGTCATCAAAAACGGCAAGAACTTTTTTGTTTACCTTGTAAATGTATCAGTACTGTACAATGTATTTGATAATTAATTTATCAATGCTAAATTAAGAACAAGTTTAATATTAACTAGTGATTCCCACGGGCTTGTTTTGCAAAGCAGTTTTTCAAAGGAAAGTTTAATATTAGATATTAATACTCTAATATCTTTTTCTATATCTAGCATAGATCTTTATTTTGTTTTCAAAGTCACCATGGGGCAAAAAATCCGATTTTACAAATGTTGGAAATGGATGATTAGACTTTAGACATAAATGATTAAAGAAGCAATTATTTAATTTAATTAAAAATTATTTTGGAATCTGTTCTAGTTTAAAAATTAGAAAAGAAAAGTAACATTATACTTATTTTATTACTTAAAAGTAACATATGCAAAGTTTAATACTTATCTTGTGATAATTTGTACGGGTTATAATTAAGATCGCATATATATATATATTATAGCTTTAGTGTCAAAGTACATTATTATTGCATTGAAAACATTGTTATTGTTTGGAGGGGGGAGCGACTAAAATTGTGACTGAAAAGTGGGTCACAAATATTGGAAGTTTGAGAAGCGCTGTCTTAAATGCGCATGCATTCTTGGCTAAAATCAACTTAATAACGTCAAACTTCACAGACAAATAACACTAACGAATTTACAGTACGCATTTAAAGCAACCCTGATTTGCAAGTTCTGAATACCTCTACTAGCGCCACACTTAAGCGCGAAATTTGAATCAATGTGTCAACGAAACACGCCTACCAAATTTCGTTTATATAACGCAAGTCTTTCTTGGTGTTGTGATTTTTTTTCCATTCAGTGTGTACATTGCTTTATATACACATACAATGTACTGTAAATTCCGACGTATAAAGCGCACTCATAGCTCAAAAAATAAAATCGAAATTTACTATTATACGCCGGGTATAAAAATGATAGCTTCAAAAATAATAAAAGCAAATGAGAATTAAAAAAAAATGGACCTCTACATAGATCGGAATATTGTTTTTTTTTTAAAAAAAGTGGCATACATAATGAACTTAAACAGTTGCAATTCTAGAAGTATACTATTTTTTCAAAAGCCTGGGAAAATGCGTCAAATAAATAACTTCAAAATATAAGAGCATTCCACACGTACATTTCAGATTCCTCCATGAAAAAAGTGCGCGTTATATACGGCGAATATAACTAAAAACTAAAATATGCAGCTTGGAAATATAGGTACACATCTTCCTTATGGCGAATATTATGACCCCCCCCCCTGCTAACTCCGGTTTGGGTCCCCAAGCCCAAATAGAGTTAGCAGGAGGGGTTAGCGGCCTCCTAGAGTCCGTGCCCCCCTCCCTCAATGTTGGGGTTATAGGGTGTACATTACAACTCGGGGGGCACGTTATTCGCTGTATTTGACGGCAACTGTAAGGAGTATTTTCCAGGAGTATTTTCTTGACGAGAGACTCCAGCTCTCAACAATTTTAATTTTTTATTAACTCGAAAACAAATAATGAATTTCTAAAACTGAATGCTGCACAAACATATATTAATTGGATTTCATATTTTAAACCTGTTGATAAATTCGAATGTGGTACATAAAAATTAAAAAATTAAAGTTGAATGATTTCAAAAAAAAAAAAAAAGTACAACCCTTATAAAGAAAATGTTTTTCAGAAGAAAAAAATATTAAATCATCAAATTAACTATCTTCAAAATTAGTTTTGCATTTATCTAAAATCCTTCGATGGTTCGAATAAATATTGTAAGAGCATTATTTAGTTCAAAAGGTAACCATTCAAAAGAACCCCAAAAGTTAGTTTATTTAATATCTCCCTCATGAATTGGAATTTAAGAATACTCTGAAGACAAATGAAGTGTAAAATTTCTAGCATTTCTTAATTTATCTAATAGGCTATCTCACAATTCTGGGTAAAGGTTCGACATCAATTTTAAAAGCTGCATTTCATTTTTTTAAAATCTAAGTATAATCTGATCCTTTTGTTTATTTATTTATTGTATACAAGAGTTACAGGGGCTGAATATAAGCTGTAACTTTCACTAACTATAGAAACTTGCAACAACTCCTCATTTTTTTCCCCATTTTTTGATTCATTAGCATCTTTAAGAAACAAAAAAGTCAAAACTCATTTCTATACGTAGAGGTTTCATTAAAACATCAGTTTTCAACTTTAAAAAATATTATCAAATGGATTAAATGAAGTAACACATACAATTTCTAATTGTGTGCAATTTCAGTTAGTGTTAATTTGTAGGTGTAATTTGAGATTGTGATAATTTAATTTAGATGGTCTGTTAAGATTAATAAAATTACATGATTTGATAAATACTCTGAGTTGATTACAATCAACAGTTAACTGGAAAATATTACACACTTTGCTAATTCTAATATTAAATATTCTGACTTATATAATCCACAATGCAAAATGAAGTTTATTTTATGTTACCTATTTTCAAATTATTGGCACGTTTGTTTTTGTACTAAAACTTTCCATTGCTTGTGTCTAATAGAAATTGTTACGGACAATTGTTTATCTTCAGCTGACTAAAAATATACATGGTAATTATTGAAATAATTTAACTAGTATCTATTACTTAGTCCAAATTTCGTATTAGTTCCAATGACGCGTCCACATACAGTTAATAGTCACATCTTTGAGTTATTATCAGGGGCCTAGCTACCGTCGTATCAATGATACAGGGCCCCCGAAACACAGGGGCCCCTATATGTGTAAATACAGTTCCACTAAGAGGGCTTTCGTTTAAAAAAAGAGCCCGAAAGAATTTTGATACGGGGCCCAATCAGTACTAGCGACGTCAGGGGTTATTATTATTAGGATATATATATATATATATATATAAATGTTGATAATAATGAAAATTTTGTTGAAGTGGTTCATATCCCTGATTTTATACATAAAAGTTCAATGATTCCCTCGGCAGGTTGTCTAGCCTGGGGGTATTGGCTAAATGTATAGACTAAATTAATCTAAAGCTTTTGGAATATATATAAATCTTTTAATTTGTTTAATCTTCAGACTTCCAAGACTGGATTAAATATTCTTTCATTATCTTTTGTTGCTTGTCTATCCTCCTTTTGGAGTTGATAATGAGTCTAGTGGCTGTTATAAACCAATGAATCAAATTAATTTGGGAGGGTTTATCTTTAGATATATTGTTTTATAAACTATTATAGGTAAACCATCTGTCAATCCCTACAAAATTTGTTTCGTTGTTAACCCTAAATTCTGCCCCATGTTTACTTTTTTCTAAAAATATTTTCTGAGTTCTTATTTGGTTTTTATTTCTAAAAACTTTACAATAACTAACAAAATGTTTCAAGCAATGAATTTCTTTTAAGATCCTGATTAGTGACACCCAAACAATTGAGTACATGTGTAAAATGCCTTCACTTTTATAAAACTACAAACTTAGCAGATGTCGTTATATTTATTAGAAATTTGATGGTAAAAAATACTGAAATCGGGTTATTTTTAGACACTTGTCAGTTATAGCTATAGTTATTGAAAGATGCGAGTTTTTTGAAAATTATTAACATGATGCACTGAAATTCTTTTCAGTACAAAATATTTAAAGCAACCGAAAGATTGATTGAACTAAAAATATTTTTATACACGTTTTTATGAAAAAAAGAGAAATGTATAAAAAACTGTATTTCTGTTATTCAGTCCGGTTATCTAAAGCCGCATTCACACCAAGACGTTCAAACGTCGAGAGTTAAGTGTCTAGCCAATCAGAGTCTTCCTCTCGCCCGAGAAGTCTCTGATTAGCTAGACGCTTAACACTCGATGTTTGTACGCCTTGGTGTGAATGAGCCTTAAGACTTGGAAAATACTTATCTTTTCTACTCCCTTTTTAGATAATAACGCCTTTTATTAAAATAAAGTTTTTGCCAATTTAGAATAAAAACTGATAAACTACAAAGTTTAATCAAACAATTTATGATATTTAATCAAAATGAAAATTGACGTGAGAATAGCTCTATACAATACAATTCTTCAGCTTTAAAAACTCTCGATAGGAGTAAATTTTTCCCCCTCAACATTGTTTTCTATTACTTCATAATAATCGAATAAAATTGTGTACTATGTTATAAAATATATCAGTAAAAATTAAATATTTAAACAAATTATGAATATCCGAATCTGAAATGATCAGCAAATTTTTTATATATGAACCTTTACATGACTATATAACTGTAACTTTAATTAGGTTTAATAGTAAACAATAACATGAGGATTGAATAGTAACATACACTACCGATTGTATATATTTTATAGCATTTTTGAAACTTACTAGTGTTAATCATTGAATTAAATAAAATTTTCAAGTTGATTAACTTTGATTATATATTATCAACATTTCTCTTGAAATAATCATGCTCGTAAATACTATAGGTAAGTATATATTTACCAAAAACAGGGAAAAAAACCTGTTTACTACATCAATTTTTTTAAATATTAATATAAATTCACACTAGCAGAAATATTTAAAAATGAGATTTGTTACAAAAGATTAATTATTGAAAAAAGTATCACGTATGAATTTTTTTTTCTTTTTTAAAAATCTTGTGAATTCATCAATCAAAACATATTTTCTTCCGTGCCAATAATCCGTTTCTGAAAAATAGGATAAGTTTAAAACATGAATATTAATTTATTTTTAATATTTACTAAATCTGTATAAAAATATTTATCTTGCCAATTTTTTTTTTTGTATAAAATCTTCAAACTTAAAATGGTTTAATAACAATTCCTTTATCAAATTATTTTTGTTATTTTTTCTTCTGACTCAATATTTGCGTTAGTTTACTATCGTCATAAGAATTTTGATTCCCAGAAGCTAATATTTGAACTTACCTGTTGATTTTTTTCAATTTGTTTACCTTTTTATATATAACATTCACTGTAATGTATCTAGTATCGAAATAAATATTATTTATATGTTGATGATAACATGAAAAAAAAGTAACAGATAATGTATATAAGAATTTCTGTTGTATTTAATTTTATTGATAAAACTATATTATAAAATTTTATTAATTTGTGTGGTATAAAAAGATTAATTTATTAAGAATATGCATTTGTGAATGCAAATGCACAGATTTTGAAGAACAGATGTGATAGGGTTTCTCCATTAGCAAGTGTTGTGTTGTTGTTACTTATGCCTCCTGATTGGTAGTGCCAGATCAAGGCCTGTGAAATTCATGAGGGCAAAGGACTTGATTATTTGCCTGTTGTTAGTGGTAGATTTGAGCTCCATGCATTTTAATGGTAAAATTTGGCTTGTTTCCACCTCAATATTTAGGGAGAACACCCTGGGGGCAATCAGGATCAGTCCACCAACCTCAGGAGAAGACTTGCGGCTCAATGGCTATTTGGAGTACCCCCTTGCCATGAAGGCATTACATATTTACAAACATCCATGCCTTCTTTGGGGTTCCAACCCAGACCCTACGGCACAATAGTCAGCATCGCTAATAACTATACCAGATGGGCGACCCATTTGCAGGTTTCTTAGTTCAGTGATTAAAAAAATTTATTATTTTCTTAACAAGATTCGTGAAATGTTTGCTTTTGATTTGTTTCGAAACAAGCAATTTAGTTTTTTTTTATTTGTTAATTATAATTTTCAATTTGAAAGCATAGTACTGATTAGCTGTATAAAAAGTCCAACTCCACCACCCTAAATTTATGAAAATATGTATTTTCATAAATTTAAACATTATTATATAAATCCACATACACATAATGCAGAAAACATTCTATTAAGAACTCCATTTCTACTTAAGGTTGACCTATTACTAAAAAATTTGGTATTTACACATTAATGTCACCACAACTAAATTCGGGCCATTTTCCAACAAAATCTCATTGGTTGCATTTTTTCAAGTAATACACAAGTGTAAGAATCCTGTTTTTGCTGTTATGATATCATGGAAGGATTCACATGGCCCAAATTTGGATTCTGTAATGTTAATATGTAAGTACCAAATACTTAAAACCTTTATGTACACTCAAACATCTTTTTGTGGGCACTGTAGCCAAGTGGCTGGTGAGTGGTTTCAAGCTCTGGTGCCATTGAAGATCCTCCATTTAAAAGGGCTGTTGCGTATGAAATTTGTCACGGCTTTTAACTCCTCATGGTTGTGTGGTATGGAAGCTAGGAGAGTTGAATGTTAGCTCAGATGTCATCCTCACCACTTGACCAAAGTTTAAAATTACAAGTTAAATGTTACCATTTGCCCACGTGTTACCTTGGAGTGTGACATTAATCAAAAATTAAATTGAATTAAGTGGTTTTAGTAGTGATTTATCTGTAACAGGGGTTTAAAATTTTAGAATGAGTTTTGCTTTTACATATCTGATTACTGCTACATGTACAAGAGGCTAACCAATAAACCATTGTTGCGAAAACTGCATATACATTACATCACAAAAAATGTCTACTTTGAATAAATGGAAGGTAGTATGTTCAAGTGATGTGATTTTGAACTAATCCTCATTAAGGAAATCAGTGTTCTTGATAACAAAGAATAGTTTTTTTATACATACATTATGGAATGTTCATAATCTAATATTTGATATAAGTAAATTAAACATTTAAAAATGTTCCTGTATGTAAATGAAAATTTTCCTTATTTGTGGAAAGCCCATTTCTAGTTACATCATGAGGTTTTGATGTACATATTTTCTGTGTGAGACTTTTTTAATCAGAAATGTGTTAATAATCATGAAAGTACATTTTTACTATACAGTCAGTCTCATGTATGATTCATTTGTTAATTCTTTAGATTGTGTTTATGGGAAAGAATGAGAGTAAATTAAAAATCTTTCATGAACATTCATTTTTAAATTTGGTTATTAAATATACATGCATAGTTTTTGTAAATGGCTATTTATGTTGGTAAATATTAGCCAGTGTGCAGCAGTTTGATGGAAGTCAATATTTAAGAGTAAATACAAGATTTTTTTTTATCAAAAATGAAAGTACCAAACATGGGTAAATGACTTTATTCCCTTTAAAGAGAATTGTTTCATTTAATGCCCTGCAAGGCTGCATGAAATAAAAAAAATTATTGCAAAATTTAAATAAATGCTAATATATTTTTAAAATTTAATCTACATAAGCAGTTTTTTGAAAGGTTTATGCAGTAAGATTTAACTTTGTCTTGGCCATATGATTTGAACAGAATCTGTGTTTTCACAAACATATGCCTTAGACCAGGGGTGTCCAACACGCAGCCCGCCGACTCTTTTTTTTTAAAAATCAGAGTTTAAAGTTTTTTCTTTTTGAAATTTATATATATACAATGTATTTGCCTGTTACCTATTCTTGTTTAAATATAAATCCTTTTTGATAATAGAAATGTCCTTTAGATTAAAATAGATTTATATTTTATCAAACAGTTACATTTATTTTTACTATAGTAAATTACTTTTTTAATAAATTTCGAATTGCATTATGCATACCCTTTACTATGGATGGTACATGATTCTGTGTGTGTGCGACTTTCGTTTCTCCTCTTCCTTTTCTGTTTGGAGTGCCCAAAAAGCAAGAGGCAGTCAGAGATGTTTTTTAAAGTTTAAAAAAAAAATATTCAGGATGGTAAAGATAAAGGACAATGTATACTTAATTGTTTGCGAATGACAACACTATCAAATTTCAACAATGAGTAACGAAAGATCAATTCAGTAGGAACACCGTAATTTTCAAGAAAATGGCAACTGTAATATTTTAAATATTATTTGATCATTGCATTTTTATATTATATATAAACATTATTATATTATCGATGTTTGTATTCAAGAAAAATAATAGTTCATTCAGTTTTAAATTTTCACTCAATAAATGTTTTTTTGTTTCTAAATCTGATATAAAGGTACATATTTTTATGTGTGGCCCGCAAGATTATGTTTTTCCAAAGTGACCTGCAAGGTCATTTGGGTTGGACACCCCTGGCCTTAGACAAGTGGGCAGAAAAGGTATTTGCTCTTAAGCCAGTTATATTAGGTACATTTATTCTTGCAATTTTTAGTTCCAATTTGTGAAAGGAAGAGCTTTGCTGCACCTCCTTTCTGCTTGTGAGGTAATTTTTTAAGAGCGATATTCAAAGAAGGTTGATTTTACTTCTGTATTTTATATCATTTGGAACATTTTCTGTCCATGTCATTAGAAGTCTATAGCTGAGACGGCTGATCTATTTAATGCTGCACCATGAATGAATGTTTTTATCACTCTAGTTCTGATTTAATTGATATTCTAAGATTACTCAGTGGTTATATTCAGTAATGTGCGGCTGTTGTTTATTTTCCGAGTCGCCACTAAGAAATCAGCTGTTGCTTTTGAGGTAGGGTGATTTGAACTCCCTATTTTTTGAGGCCGAAGTACCTTTATTTGTGTTATTACTCATTTCAATTTGTTGATCAATGTTGCATTCAAAGCTACACAATCTCGTGATTTTAAACCCTGGATAAGTGCTGAGGATGCTTTTAAGCTCACATCCCACTCTTCAAATTTCCATAGTATGGTAATATGAGGATTCTAAGCCTCTACAGATTTAATGTGTATCAGCAATTTTACGCAGTAGGTTTTGACATACAGAAGAGGTCCACTGCAGACTTAGCACTTTTAGTTGTCTAAACTTCAGTGATGAATCAATAAAATAATCTACTAGGTCAAATAAAAGTCAAAATACAAAATGGTTTAACAATCACATTTTTAATAACTTATGTTTCACTATGTCATGATTTGTAGTGTCAGCTTTCTTTTGCTTAACAAAATAATATCCAGATTTGAATAATGCATAAACTTATTCCTAAATATGCTCCGATAATTTGTTTGTTTAAATCTATTAAATGCTGTGAGATTAACATTTAGCTTAAAGTTATTCAAGTTCTCAGTTTTTTTTTTCTATTTGTCTTAGTTTAATTCATTGTGTTGAGAGACTGATCCTCATTAACCTTCGAAAACTCGCATATAATTCCTTATCAAGAGTTCATGCATTAGACGTTTCTCTCATGCTTATTGAATTTTACTTAAAAATAACAATTTTGTCTATATATATGTATATTTAATCATTTTAACTTTAGTTTTAATATTAATTTTATTATAAAAAAAATGTTCTTTACAAATAATGGAAGAATTACCATACAAGTCAAAAACTAATGCTAAACTTAAAAATGTATTTTTTATCACTCATCTAAATTAGCACAGTTCATTAGTTTCAAAGATATTTATTCTTGGAACATAACTTCATGATTTATTTCTTCAATATTTAACAGAGACAAAAAATTGTCAAAGGACATCAATAACTTATTCTAAATTCAGAATAAGCGGTTTTCACTGCACAGTCTTTTGAAAGATTATAATTTCAAGTTTGTAAAAAAAAACTTGTTAGAATCACTGGTATTATCATTGTGGAGAGTTGAAATGACCCAACCAAGTCTTTTATTGTTGATTTGTAAGAGATCAACACATCTTTTTAGAAAACCAAATTAAGAGCTGTAGGATCATAGTTCCTCACATTCATTAATATATTACCATTATTAACAACTATGCATAATTTTATTAGTCAGGCTGTATAGCTTATAAATATAGAGATGAAACATTAATTAGAAAGATTTAACTAGTGTTAAATGCTAATTGAAATGCCAGAATTTGCAAAATGAGAAAAACTCTCACATTGAATATAAAATTGAAACTGCAGAAATCATGTGAAATTATCTCAAAAGAGCCAACAGCAGTGTGAGAAACACTTCTTATTTAAGTACAAAGATCACTAATATCAATGTGTGCAACACAGAAGTTTTCCAAGGGGAGGTCCAGGGTCGAAAGTCCACCATTCTTGTATCATGCTCCTTTTGATTTTGTCGATTTGGGGGAACAAAAACAGTAAAAAACTAATTATTGAATAAATAATTAGTATTAATTAATCATTAAAAACAAATATTTAATTAAATTTTACGAATTATATACTTAAAATTATAATCAATCGGGGAAAAAATCAAGGGCTTGGGGGGTTCTGGACCCCTAGGACACCCCCCTTGTGTGCGCCACTGATCCACAACAATAACAGGAAGTTATAAAACTCAGCTTGTACCGGTCTTTCATTGCAGTAAAAAAGTTCTTGCTGGTGAATTTTTTTGAGATTCAAAGTTAAGATGTCAGTCACTGATAGCCCTTGTGTTGCTTTGAAGTGGGACATTAATAATCAAATCAATTTTAAATGATCTATGATGGTGGTAGTATTAGTAAAATGTTTTATACCTGTGTAAGCACTATCTTAGTAATCACTATTTTAACAAGTGTACCTATTGTGACTGGAAATCTATTTAAATTATGTACTGATAATGCAGTCTTTCTTGCCTAAAAAAAAAATGCTGTTCTTACTAGGTACTTTTTATTTGAATTAGTATTAAATTTTCAAAATATATATTTGTTTGAAAAAATGTTCCTGCTGTGACTTAGTTTTCATTTGTGCTTTGTTGAAAGAAATCTTTTTATTTAGCTGAGAAAAATAAAATGCTTTTGAAACCTCCATTTAAAAACCCTATTTTCCTTGAAATTATTTTACCCTAGATTATATTGCATAAAACAAGAATTGTATGAAAATGACATGTTTGTATTATGTATAATCTAATTACAACTTTTGCCAATGTACACTTAATTTTTGAATCATTAATTTAGGTCAACGTCTTACCATTTCCAATTGTGTACGTTTGATCAATTTAACCTGTATAAGAAATTTCAAATCTCGCAACCCACCAGAACCACATTTTGATCGTAAGAGGATGATTGAAATTTGTAAACCTATATATATTCCTGAAAAATTGCCAGAATGGGAGACTTGCTCAAAAACTTCAATATTAGAAGAAAAACCTCATCCTTATGAAGTATTACTTGCAAAAGAATTAAAAGAGCATTGGGACAATTCAAAAATGGTTATGTTTTATCATATGTTGTCTCTTACGGATAAGGCAGCAAGAGAAGTTCGTAACATGTTTTTTAAAAATGTAAGTAAAATTTTATTAAATGTTACAAACATTTCTGTATTATTTATTCTATTTTACATAAATTTTTCATATTTAATACTTTTAAAACCATTTCTTCCATTATATCTGAAATATTTTGAGTTCTTAACAAAATTTGTTTTTTACATTTATATTTTAATTTAAATGTGAAAAATACTCTCAAGCAATTACTTTAGTTAATATTACATGCATGAGGAAGAAAGGTTTTAAAAACAAATACACATAAACGAGACAATTTACCACATGTTAAAATAGAGATAACCTCACTCCAAAAAAGGATTTTCAAGTAGTGTCAAGTTTAGTTGTTTTAGAATTGAAAGATGTAATAAAATTTCTTAAGACAAGAATAAACTGAGAAGTATTAAGCAAATTTAACATAAATCAATAATTGTAATAGAATGTCTTTTAAAATTATTTAATTTATATGCTTTGATTTGGAAATTTAACTGTCAAGATGCACATAACAGCTTGTATGCAATTATTGCTATATGTATTTGTTATTTTATTATTCATATGCTGGATCACTAAAATGTGTTAATTATATAACATATTTGAGCATTAGTAACTTCTCCAGAATGGCAAGACTTTAAGTGCAGACCGCTTAGAGGGTTAATATTGTTAATGGAGAATTTTTTATATAAAATATGTTTAGTGGTAGAAGAAATATGAAGGCCAGATATAAATCAGTAAATATTACAAAAAAGTAAATGCATATTTCATTGTAAATAATATTTTGAGAAATCGGTTCATAAAAAAATCCAGTTCTCATTAAAAAAGTTGGAATGTTCTCCAAAGTGACACTAAAAAAATAAATTGTGACTGACATTTAGATTAGTTAAAGCAATTGAAAACATGAGAAACATTTTGAATGATTATTTGCCGGTCGTAACTTGTGGTGACCATATAATTTTTTACCACTTTTTCAGTGTCAGAAAGTATTTTTTTTACCATGAAAATGTAATAATATTCTAGTAAATCTAGATGAGATAACCTACAGATTATGTTGATTTCTATAGTTGTTTTTCTGCCTGGCCTTAACTTTTCTTTTACTACTGTAGTGGATTCATTTATTGTTAATACATGAAATGTATTTTTTGATGCAGTAATATAGATGTCTTGAAGTATTAAAATTTTTCTAGGATTTATTTTTTCATGTATACAGTCCAGATGTTGTGAAACTTGCTGTTAAAGGTACTCCATTTACTTCTGTACAACATCTTTTTGAATCTAGCACTGCCTTCTTATTTGGTCCTGAAATCAGTATTGATAAAGTTTTAAAACTTAGTAAAAAGACATCAAATGTTATTCTTATGGGTAAGTGGTAAATGATTTTTTTTCATTAGAGTTAAAATTTATGGATTCTTGATAGTTGGCATTTGATTAAATATCTTTTTCAGCTGGGATCATAGGTGATACATTCTACAGTCGAAACCAACTGCAAAAATTAAATGATACTCTGAAGCGAGATAATCATCAAGAACTTGCTCAGCTACTTGATCATGTACCATCTCAAATCACTGGAACTCTTGATCATCATACTCAAACACTTTGTCATTATTTAAGTCAAATAACAAAGCAAGAAAGTAATGAATAGAATGTTAAATAAATGTATTATAAAGGAATGCAATAAGTTTCTTTTTTTATTGTTCTTGCATCACACGAGTTTTGTATTATGTGCATTTTTAATTGGTTGTAATACTTTAACAATTTTGTGTAGTTCTAGACAGACACTGGATTCTTTATAAACGAAATACATGAAGTGAAAATTTATTTCAAAAAGGTTTATTATACTCCTTAAGAAAAAAGTTTTTTTTAAAAAATATTTACTGAACTGCATTTTGATTTATACATTTCATATTCCTAGCTTTTATCATAAATGTCAAATATTTTTAGAAATAACTCTTCTATAGCCATCGAAAACAATATATATTTTTTATGCCAAAATTATTTAATATTTTGAATAATGGATTGGTTAAGAAAAAAGTGTTCAATATGAATGATATACTATTTGTACTTATAATACAAAGACAGGCAAAAGCAGAATTCAAGTTCTAAGTAGTTTCTTTTAACAACGTAAATCACATGCATTAAGTACAGCATTGATTTGAATTTTCAAGAACAATTACTTATCATTTTGCCTTGTCTTATTTCAAAATGCATGTTCTTATAACTGTGTATACTGTTTAAATATGTACTGGCTCATTTTATAGGTTAATCCATATGACAATGTCATAGTTAATAAGTTTCTGTTAAATAAAATTATGAATCAAACTATTCCTTGTCTTCAATTTTCAGACATCTAAATTGGTTCACTAAATATTGTTAGGTATTATATGTGCAATCTATATCTCTTTTGTAAATAAAAAATAAAATATTGAATTTCAATACTTCATTGCATAATTTAACAAAATTTTGGAATTTTTTTGCCAGGAAAAATTAAAGGGCATGATTTTTATGAATTACAACATGCTTAACCTAAATTTTTTACTGTTTCACTTTTCCTCCCATAATGACAAAGGATGATTTACAATATTGATTTTTGAAATACTCGCTACACACTAATTTTTATATCCATTTTTTTTGTAACAATTCAACAATGATGATGAAAGAAGCATTGACATTCACGATTCTAAGAAATTCTATGCATATTTGCCTATACTTGTTTAATGATAAAAAGTAGAGGAATAAAAAGACAGATCAAAAGGTGTTTAAAATCACGTATTTTCAAAAAATGATAGAAAATAAAAAAAATTTATACACCAGTTTTCCTCATACTCTCCAAATAACATACACAAATTTAGAAAAGATGGACATAGTACATTCATGAACAATTGGGATTACCAGCTGTTTTCTTCTTCAAAGATGGGGGCTGTTGATGATACTTCCCCTGTTTCGTTTTCTTCTTCGACCGCTTTCCTTTTTTTCGTCGGGGGCAACTCTGTGGAAGAAACGAAAGGTCATCACCTATGAAAAATTTTACTTCTGTTAGTTAACACCCCAAAGATTTGCTGAAAAAATTTCTCCCTTTATAATTATTTCCATTTCTCTAGTGAATGGAATTTAAGATACCCTTTATTTCACTACTTTTTCTTTATACATCAAAGAAAAAAATTAGGTGAAAAATGTGACACTACTAATTTACAGACATTTTAAATGTTTATGAGGGAAAATAAATAACAGCTAACATAAGTAGGTAAAATTTCTTTAGTTATAAACTACAATTAAAATACAATGCCCAAAGCTATGAAATATTCTTAAATTTTATAAGTGCAATGTGCTCAACAAATTAAATGTTGCAAATTGTAACTCACCAGAACAATCAGCAGTTTCTGCTTCATTTTCATCATCTTCAGGAATTAAATCCATACTGCATGCAGAAGATCCCCTGTAAATTTTTCATATTTTAAAAACTATGCAAAATTAATGGTTTTTCAGAAAATAACATTTTTGTTTTTATGCTTCTATAATTTACAAATAATTCTTTATTTAGAGACAAGTACCTGAAATAACTAAATCAAAACTAAAGTCTATAGCAGTAACATAATAAAAAATATAAAATATCATTGAACACTAGTTTAAGAATCTTTTGATAGATCTAACTGATAAATTTGAAGAAAATTTTAGTTTGTAAATACTTTAATATCTCAAACAAATGTTAGCATACACATAATAAAAAAGAAAAGGTATTTCTAAATGAAATATTTTGTGATATTATTTTAGCACAATTGAAAGAAATCAAGTGCATTTTATTTTGAAACACAGAATTATAATTTTTCTTATTAATACAAATAATCCAATTAACATCAAAATGTTTTATTGTATAAAATATACTCTACACCAAGAGTTGGCAAACTGTGGCTCTTTATATAGAAGATCGCAGCTCTTTAGCCTTCTGCCTCTAGTAATTATTAAAAAGAATAATAATTATACCTACTAAAATTGTTTCCCTTTCTCTTTTTCCTTTATAATCATTTATTGAAGAAAATTACCTGTATTTTAATATATATTTAAATATTTGACTTGCTTATGATAGTTATTTAAGATTGTTATTTCTGTATTTTCCATGAACAAAGCTTACCAAGAACCGGGTGAAATTTTACAATTAATTCTAAATCAATAAAAGTCATATTTATTTTAAAAATGCTGCTTTAGAAAGACATACCTTAGAGTGATTTTGAGCCATATTTACTTGTTTGCATAAATGAGTTCAAGAGCTACACATAAATCCCAAACAGGAGTGACAAAAATACATTCTGTAGTTTATGACAAACTTTAAGTTTAACAAAAAGTTTGTTGAAATAACTTTTGTATACAAAAAGTACCAAAATCAATTTTAATTATTAATGTAAATATGAAATTTCAGAATAATTCACTTACAGTACTTTTGAAATAAAATTTCTTTTACGAAGTTCGAAATTTAAATTCCCAATATTGTTGGAAAAGCTGTTATATCTCATGTACCTTCTATAATTTACATAAACATGTGAGAACTTTTCATTTACATGCTTATCACAGATGAACACGCAGATTTACAGCAGCATTGTCAATGACATCATCGCAAGACATATTTGTAAATGGCGTTATCGTGTTGTTGATTAGTTGTGTACTTCACATGGTACACATATGATGATTAATTTTGTGGCTGTATATATACCTATTCATTCTTATCAGTTTTTGAGAGAGGTTGACTGTTTAAATAAAAATCTTTAAAGCTCTTTTTTTTGCCTCATCAATGCTCAAAAGGATAATCTGAAAAGGTTAAATGGTTTATTGCAATGAAAGAGAAAATTGACATTATGTTGGAAAGGAATATTTGGGAATTAATCACAAGGCCTGAAAAAGAAAAGGTGATTGGAAATAGGAGAGTTTACTCAATAAAAAAAATGAGAAAGGTTAAATTTTAAGATATAAAGCTCAACTTGTAGCTCAAGGGTACTGACAACGTAAAGGTGAAATATATGATGAGGTTTTTAGCCCAGTTGTTAACTTTTCAATAATTAGAATGCTAATTGCCTCTGATTCTGTTAGAAATAGACTTAATCTTTTCCAAAACAGCATGTTACGTTTAATCACTGGTGAGGCCAAATTAACCCCTATACTGCAATGAAACCCCAGACAGATTTAGAACCTTTGAGTGAAAGGAGCCAAAGAAGTGCCCTAAACCTGGTTGAAAACTTGAGAAGAAACAATTTCCTAAATTATTATAGACCCACAAATGAGAGATTAAAAACCTATAAGTCTTTCCTTTCAACTGTTCATGATCTTTATGACACTTTTGATATTCCTACACCCAATCTCCAAGTTTTCCCACAGGAATTTAACCCTATTATGTTCTAGATGACATTGGAGAGCTGCCTGGATCTTGTTTGGAATGTTGGTAAACAATTTTCTATACAAAGTGACTTATAAAGTGTTGCTCTTGCTACTATACATTGCAGACATCCTCTTGACAAATGGTTCCATGTATACACTGATGGTTCAGCAGAAGAAGCTATTAAAAATTCTGGTGCTAGAGCATTTTCAAGTGCTTTCAGTATTAGTTACCCTGTTGGAAAGTATTGTGATAATTTTGATGGTGAGATAGCAGCAGTATCATTTGTGATCGATAAATTGGAAAGCTGCTCTGAGCGCAATATTGTGTTTTTTAGATTCTCAAGCTGCCATTTTGTCTCTAATAAACTCAAAATATAATGAAAATGCACTAGTTCATTCCTGTAGAATGAAGTTAATTGAACTTCGAAAGTGTAGAGAAAGCATTGCCCTCCAGTGGATTCCCAGCCATCGTAACGTTCCTGGAAATGAGAAGGCAGACAGGCTTGCTAAAGCAGGTTCTCTCATGACCCAACCTGTCTCTACTTTGCCTCTGCATAACATCAAAGACTCATTTACAGTAAACTGCAAATTAATAGTCTCCCAGTATGGTAATGCAGCTGCAGGTAACAGGCGGAATACCTTGCTTAACAAAAGTGGTAGAATCTGCAGTTCCCTCTCTCAATCTGTTAGTGTTGTGTGCTTTCATTTACTAACTGGACACGACAATTTGTAGAGGCACTTGCATTGCATTGGAGTAAAGGATTCTGCTTGTTGCCCTCTGTGCCACCGGGTTGAAATGGATGGTGACCACCTCAGACACTGCCCTATTGTTTTGAAGTTTTTTGTAGACAACTCTATGGAGGCAAATTTTAAATCCTTTTTTGCT
Source organism: Trichonephila inaurata madagascariensis (assembly GCA_019973955.1). Classification (NCBI taxonomy): domain Eukaryota; kingdom Metazoa; phylum Arthropoda; class Arachnida; order Araneae; family Nephilidae; genus Trichonephila; species Trichonephila inaurata. The sequence goes on along the minus strand of BMAV01017215.1, from coordinate 85,041 downwards.
TCATCTTCATTTCATTGGGCTGTTTGTCGACTAATGGCAGAGATGCTGAAGATGGGCATAGGATAAAAAAAAATAATAATAATAATGTTTTTCGCAATTCTTGTCTGTTGGTTTGCGTGGTCACATTGTCAGTTGGATGTTAAATGTGCCTACCTGTATGCAAATTTGGGTGAAAGAACTTTAATGCAACAACCTCAGGGTTTTATAAATCACAAAAAACTAGAATATGTTTGTTTGCTAAAAAAAGACATTTATGGACTCATTCAGAGTGGTAGAGTGGTTTGCCAAAATTCATACCAGTTTAGAAGAGTTAAAATTCAAGAAAATAAATTGGCACAATTGTGTTTATAATTATATGAAGATAGTATTGTATTACTATTGTATGTTGATGATATTGTGTAATTTGGTTTAAAAATTATGAGTAGGACTAAGAAATTGCTAGGTGTTGAATTTGAAGAAGTTGACGGTAAATTGTTCATCCATCATACTTATTATATAAATAAAGTGAACAACCTTTAAAAAAAGTATCAATTCTCAATTTCGACATTACCTTTAGCTAGCTATCTAAAATAAACTGTTCTAATTTAGAAGTAGAGAAATCACTGAAATGGAAAGTTTTCCTTATTGAAATAAACTTGGCTGTTTATCTTACTTAGAAGGTTGTACTAGACCATATGTAAGTTGGGAAAGTCCAAGTTTTTCGTATTAGAATTGTTTACCTAAGTTATTAGGGGATATTGAAAACACAAAGCACATTTTAAATTAAATTTATTTAACATAAACAATATGAATGTCAAATGTTATAGTAATTTGGATTTTGCTGCCAATTGGGATGACAAAATTTTAATGCGGTAGGCGGTGGAATCATTTTACTCTTATTGATTCTGTACCAATATTCTGGAGAACTTTTAAACAGAAATTTGTAAGTTTATCAATTATGGAGGAAGAATATGTAACTTTGAAGCTTCCAAATAATTAATATGGGTTATTTGTATTTTGGAAGAATGTAATAATTTTAAATTATTTTCTATTAATTTAAGTAAAAGTGAATTACTAAGTGATAATGGGGCTGCATTATTGACTTTTCTAATTCTCCTATTGAAAATATTATAACAAAGTATCTGACTTAAAATGTTTTTTAAAGAAATCTAGGGTATGAAAGGTTATTTGTATTAAATCATATTAGCAGTAGTAAAAACAATCTGATGTTTTTACCAAACCATTATCAAAGGATGGATTGTATAAATTTCTCAAACTAATATTTGTTAATGTGTAATATTTAAAATGCAAGTAGCATATTTATAAATAAATGGACATGGGGGGGGGGACATTGTTGGAAAATCCCATTTAATTTCCATTTCAAGTACCTTCTATACTTTACATAAACATGTGAGTTGCATGAGAACTTTATTTGAATGTTGCAAATTTACAGTAGCACTGTCAATGGCGACATCGTAAAATGTATTTGTAAATGGTGTCATCATGTTGCTGATTGGTTGTGTACTTCACACGGTACATGTGTGATGTTTAATTTTGTATACATGCCCATTCCTTTTTGTTCGTTTTTAGGAAGCTTGGATGTTTAAATAAAAACCTTTAAAACTTTTTGCCTCATCAATGCTGAACCTTTAAATACAATTTTTAAAGTAGATCATAGTAATGACAAATATTATGAAATTTCTTACACTGAATTACAGAAATAAAAATATCTTCCACGGTTCTTAGTTTCTGAAGAAATGTAAAATATTACTTCGGATAATACACTAACTTCCAAAAGTTAAGCATGGAGAAGAAAATGCTAATTTCCGGAAGCCAATCAGAATTGAAGAGGATGCAATTCGCTGCAGAGGTAGATGGAAGTATGCAAATATGTTAGGTAACAGCCAATTGTGCTTTCATGTCAAGAAATATGCAAAAAGGGCAGTTTTATAAGAAGCCAGCTTTATGAAGGGTTACAGAAGTTGATTGTAAGTGCTGATAGAAGGTGTTTAAAGCTTTCAGTTGTTGTGTTTCAAGATTTGTTTTCAAGACATATGTGTTACTATGACTTCCAGAAAACGAATGTAAGATTTCTGAGCGCTGGCGTGCTGTGAGGTGCATTGAAGCAGGGCAGCTGATCACAGATGTTGCTCTTTTCTTCGGCGTTCATCATTCTGTAATTTCACGTTTA
>BMAV01017215.1:45412-82771 GCA_019973955.1 Trichonephila inaurata madagascariensis | reverse complement strand
TACAGAAGTTGATTGTAAGTGCTGATAGAAGGTGTTTAAAGCTTTCAATTGTTGTGTTTCAAGATTTGTTTTCAAGACATATGTGTTACTATGACTTCCAGAAAACGAATGTAAGATTTCTGAGCGCTGGCGTGCTGTGAGGTGCATTGAAGCAGGGCAGCTGATCACAGATGTTGCTCTTTTCTTCGGCGTTCATCATTCTGTAATTTCACGTTTACGGAAACAATTCCAAACCACACAGACAGTTGTCCGAAAGCCCGTAGGCGGTCACCCAAGGGTTACAATCCCCGCGGAAGATCAATATATTGTTATTGTAGCCAAGCGGAATCGCAGAGCAACCTCCCCACGGTGACATCTATGGTTACAGTGTCCATTGGTAAGGCTATATCTGCAGCTACCGTACACCGAAGATTACATATGAATGGACTGCATGCATAGGTACCTCGAGTTTGTGTTCCTCTATCCGTCCAATCAAGAGGGGCAAGATTAAAGTGGTGTCGGGAACATGGAAATTGGACTGTGTCTGACTGGGGTTATGTCATGTTTACTGATGAGTCAAGATTTGCTCTGGAGCCAGATGACAAGCGTATAAGGATATGGCATAAACAAGGAACATGCAATCAGCCCCAAAACATCACCGAACATTATGCATTCCGAGGCGGAAGCATTATGGTGTGGGCAGGGATTTCATTAGGATACCGCACGGACCTGCACATCTTTAAACGGGGTTCTGTGATGGCTGTCCGGTATCGAGATGAAGTCCTAGAACCCTTTGTGAGATTGTACGCTGCAGGAATTGGAACTACTTTTGTTTTAATGGATGATAAAGCACGTCCTCATAGAGCTGACATCCTCGATGACTACCTGGAGAGAGAAGAGATTGCGCGTGTGGCGTGGCCAGCATATTCGCCCGACCTAAATCCCATTGAAAATCTTTGGGATGCTCTCGGCTGTGCAGTATCTTCACGTTTCCCACCTCCAGCCGCTCTTATTGAGCTGGAAATTGCTCTACAAGAAGAATGGCGATTGCCTAATTCTGCGGTGGTTGACCACCTAATTGAAAGCATGGTCAGAAGGTGTAAACTTTACATACAGATGAGGGGGGATCACATACCCTATTAATGTCCTTTTTTTTCATTTTATGCTGTTTATTTTCACTTTATACATAATTCTGTTTAAGTCTCCAGTATGACATTATCTGATAACTTACAAAAATTGAATATTGTTTTCATTTCTGTATATAGCTATTGATTTTGTTTTATGTATAAATATATATGCTACTTTATTGCCAAATTTTGTGTCAATCAAATAAGTATTTGTTGAATTTTTTGCATTTTACATCTTTGTGCTTAATTTTTGGAAGTAAGTGTATTATACTCAAGTATTATAAAAAATATTAATTAGAACACTAGGATCGCAACCATTATTTGATTCCTTTTCCCTCCTGTGCAAACATAGGCTTATAAATAATTTAGGCTCTTTGATAGTTTAATTGTCTTGTTTCATTTACTAATTGACTCTTGTGCCTTGAAAGTTTCCCGACCCCTGCTCAATACCATCAATCTGTTTAAACCAATTTTAGAAACAGCTTTTTAAAGCAGCAAAAATGTTTCAATTTCAGATGTACATATTGCACTTTAATAATTGCAACTTACTCTGCACCGCCACTGTTCTTCCTTTTTGAAACTGATGGCTTAGAGTCTGGTGGGTATGTTTTCTTGTTTTCCTCCTCTTTCTTGTTTGTCTGAAGTTGTTGTAGAGCCCATTTCTGATACTCAGAATACAATCTAACTCGGTACAGTCGATTAGATTTATTCAATAGGGATGTTCTAACTAGAAAAAAATCAAATTAGTATATAGGACATAAATACAACAATAAGGAAAAAAAAACTAGATAGCATAACTATTTGTAATTCCAGTCTCAAATTATTGAGTAAGAAATTTAACACATAAATGCTTAATTACTTCTGGCATAACATTGAAGTAATGTATATTTTCTTCCTTAATAGTTTATAATATCAATGCTCATTATAAATAAAACAAAAGCATTTAGATTTTCAAACTCCTAATCTACCTCCCCCCTCAATATAGATGACATTTCCCAATTGTTTGAAATATTTCATTACATATTTCAACAATTTAATTTAATTTTAACTAATATGAAACTTATATGATTGTATATTATCATGATTGTTCATAAACATTGCATTTTAAGGCTGTTGGCAATGGGCATTGTAATCTTGAGCCAAAATTGTTATGGACTTAATATTTGTATGTAATATAAAGGACTTTTAACATTTTGAACCTTAACGGATTTAATCTGCCATGCATAGGACATGGCAGATTAATATATTGTTATGTAGATTGGGGTTTGAGGATTTTATGCAAATCAGTCATAAAGAGTAAAAGAGAAATTAATTGCCGAAAAACAATCCTTGAAATACGGGATTCAGCAGCAAAATTCTCAGAATAAATCTCAGGCCTCCATACCTTCTATGGCATTCAGACACAAATTACAGTGCCTAAAATACAACTAAGTAAAAAATTATCCACAAGCACTCGCTCATCCTACACGACAGCTGAAGTAATCACTAACCGCTGGTCGACTCTTCACGGTCAAATCCACATTAAGTAATTGTTGGTTAAAACAAGACTAAGTTAGTTTCGGCAAATGACTCCCCATTTATAGGTGTCATGGATTTTTCTTAAAAATTCGCTTGCGTCATAGATCGCAGTATTAGTAGATTTTTCCACTAATTTCCAGAAGAATCCATTGGGTCACAAACTTGTCAAAAATGATGCCAACTTAGCTCGATTGCCAAAATTGCATTAAATCGCCATTATAGTGTAAGGAACGGTGTTGCTTGCAAATATTACAATAAATACAACATAGAGTAATATAAATGTATTACACATCCAGATATAAATTATTTATAACTATTTTAAATATTCTTCACAAAATTCATAACAATATTATTGTAACCATGTTGGTGAAGTATGCCTTTTTTCATAGAAGAATGATAATTTACAAAGTAAAAGGTGTTTCACTACATGTATATGCACAGTAAAAAGTCATGCACATCTGTATTAGTTTTTTAAAATTGTAAGCTTTAAAGTAGAGTTCAGTGAAATTTCAACACAATATATTTAAGAATAGCTAAAACACTTTGCACAGTTATGGTAAAAAGTAGGAGAATGTTTTTAATAATGCTTTTCAAACATATTTCTGAGGTAAAATGTTATACTAGTTAAACAATTTTATAACATTTTTCTCTATTGTTGACAAATTTTACAAACTCACTTTTAGAATTGTACATTGATAAGAAAATTAAAGCAAGGAGAAAATATAGAAACAAAGGCAAATGAAAATGGTTATGCCACATTTTAAAATACAACTAAAAATTACAAGTGTGGCTGCTATGAGGTTAGGTTACCAAAAATTTCTCTTAAAATGTTTCTTAATTTTGTCAATTTCTTCCAATATATTTCTGACAATAAACAAGAACACAATATTTTACAGCTCACAAAAAATATGTCAATTTTTAATATATTTTAAACATAATCAAATCATTTTTTTTCAAAATGATTATATTTTTACTATGATAATTAAACAAATATGTATTATACTTTTTTTTTCTATTTTAAGTAATAAACAAAATAATGTATTACCTTTTAAAGCATTCTGTGGATTTTTTAATGCAACTAAGGCAGATACATCATCTAGCCAATGAACATAGATGTGCCCTACATAAAGAGGAAAATTAATAAATGTGAATTTCATTTTTTTTAAAAAAAATATTTTGTAGCAAAGAAAAAAATTAAAAGTACATCTTGAAGAAAAAGCATGAATTAATAAATACTATACAAAATTTAAACCTCTATCTTCATAAGCTACAAAAAACAAAAATAATCACTTGCTTAACATAATTGCGAAGAAAATTTCAATTAGTTTTTTCATAATTATATTTTTTAAAAAAAATATTGATAAATTATTCTTTTTAGTTAAATGCTCTTTAATCAATTTTAGAATTGCATACAATAAACTTCATTTACTTTAAAAGACAATATATTTGATATTTTGATTTCTTTTAGATTTTGTGTGTGTGTTCTATAATAGATATTGTATATTCAATATATGAGTATATATTACCATAAGGTAAGAACAACTCTACAAGATCAACTGTCTTCCATTCTTCAGGAAAACTCACGTAAAATACATGATTTCGATCAGGTTCAGCTGTAAAGTGGAAAGGAAAAAAAATTCTAATTTTTAAAAGAATTAAATCAATAAACATTTATTAAATTGATTCAATGATATTAAATACACAGACTAAAAATACATATATATTTCCTTTTTTTTTTAAAAAATTTTTATTTTTAAGGGGAGTGGTATGGGATCAATTTTGTTTTTTACCTTACAATGAAAGAAAAAACCTTAATTATAGAAATAAAGATCAGAAAATATTTTTTTTTAAAAGGCAGGTAATTAAAAATTTAAAATAAAACAAAAATTTAAAATTTTTTGAAAATTTCAAAATTATTAAAAAGTTTTAAGTCATTTTAGGCAATTTAAAAAAAGAGAGAAACATCCATATTATAAATAGGTTTAATTTTTAGGAGGGAGGATTCACTCATGAATATGTCTTACTCAGTTTGGATTTTTCTATACTGATGAAAGAAAGAATTTGTGTATGTGGCTGCAACATAGCACAAAAATCAAAAGATCCAAACATGTGAAATTCGGTACTGAAATTAATGGGTTAAGATGGTTTGCACATCAAAAAGGCTTTTTTCAAAATTTGCTTTAACAGTAATGTACACAAACTTCTCTTATTGGGAAAGGGGATTCCATTCTTAAAAAACACATAGACAAAAGTACTGAGGGATATTCCTCTATGGTAAAATTTTTTTGTTCTATGATGTGTGGGAACTGGCTTTAGATCTTTTAGAATTCAATTTTTAATCAACTTTCCACAGCTCTGGCAATATGACCTCATGTTTACCTCTGAATGAATAAATTTATTACTGAAGCTACACCCATTCTATCAGCTTTAAATATTTTTACTTCAGCCGAAGTCACTGTTATTTCTATTTCAGTGCAAAGTTGCTTCATATTTATTTTATGAACTGCGCTTTTCTTAAAATATTTATTATAGTTTTCTGTAAAGCATATTGATTGCTTAAATGTTGATAAAGTTTATTATTTCCTATTCAATTTAAGACTTTCTTAATGCATGCAAATACATTATGTGTTTAGAACTACTTACCATACAATTTCATCAAATCTTGATAATTTATCTATTTTAAATAACCTTCTGATTTAAATCAGTATAAGGTAGTATAAGGATGTACGTACAGATTATTCAGTATAAGGATGCTTCACATTTTTATGTTTTATATTTTCATTTATGGTTATTTCTTATATCCTTTTTGTGGTTTTTAAGAAAATTATGTCTATATTATATAAGTTACTTATTCTTACTGAACAAACCAGTGGTAAAGGTATTTTCAACAAATTTTACTTCGTGATTTGTCTGAGCTTTGCTATGATCTTCAGCAAAGCCTAAAGATACTCTCTTCAAACCATTGTTGCATTTCAGAAATTTTCTTCTCTCCCTATGGACAGCATTATATTTATTGATCAAGAGTTGGCAATGCAAAAAATTTGTACCTCTTTGTGCACTTATCAGTTATAAGGAACTAAGGTTGTGACTGCTTTTTTAAAATGTCCCCAACATAAACATTGTCAATATTACCAATATACAGTTGCTACTAAATTGAAATCCATCTGATGTTGATACTAGACAAACAAATTAGTTTGTCAGCCAAACAGTAAATTAAGTGTTAAGCTTTTGTAAACAGAATCTTAGATTCGAAGAACTAATTGAACAAAAGAATATATTAATGGTACACTGACAACCAATGAAATTACACCTTCAGAGACACTTCTTGCTTTTTTTTACCCACATGGCAATACCATTCAGTCAAAAGTGTTTAAAAACTTTTTCCTGATGGAAAAAAAAGCTTATTGTTTTTCTTCCTTCGTTGGCAAATTCAAAAATTTTCTTTATAGCAAAATATTCTAGCTAACAGTATAATAAAAAGAAATTCAAACTAATTGCTATTAACAGATTGACAATATTTGAAAATAAAACACCTTATTTATATCAGCATCATGTATAAACTAAATATTGGTGTGTTTTCTACATGTTGTTATATTTGACTCCAAGGTTCCTATAACTAACAAGTATTCTTTACTTCAAATGGAAAAACAACATTGTTTACCAAGAAGCACTTCACTGAAATTATACATGATGAGATGCACCTTGAAGCAATTTCTCTTATATTTTCTTTTGGATTTCTTCCAAATTTGTTAATGTAATTTTTTGTCCCATAGCATAATGTTCAACTTTGCTTCTGACAATTTGTTCTTTACAGTTTTTGGGAGATAGTACACATATATTTCAACTATCACTATAATTATTTATTTGAATTTCTTTATTTGTTCTATGTAGCAGAATTATAATCCTTTTTTAAATGGGACATTACAAAGAAATATTCTTTCAAAAATTAATTTTTTTATTTTTTCTAGCATGGTTTAAATTCTATTTTGCCTTATTTCTGTTACTTAATAGTAGTTTAATTCAGCTTTTAAGCATATTTTATTGCTTTATGATAGTTTTGATTTTATTTCTTTTCCGGGTGAAGGTCAAGTGATGTATATTTTGTTCAGCAATATTTTACTGAACGCTTTATTATCTCTCAGGATTTTTTTATAATTGTTTACTTTAGAGACAGCAATGCTGAAACTTAATATTGCTGTTATTTTTCTGTTATAATTTGTATCCAGATTTTCATTCATTTATTTATATTTATGTTCTTGACATATTAATTTTCTCTTTTAAATTTAAATATGTTTTAGCAAAAACCATTTTTTACTAAAAGGCCAAATTGCAGTTCACTAAAAATTATTTAAATGATACACTCATTAAAAATCATATTTTAACTCTTTGAGCAGGATATCTGGTATTAGGTTTGACCCTCATTAAAAAAAAGTCTTGTTTGCAAGCTAAATTTTATTTTTTAAAATTATTTAATCTGTGGAAAGTACAAGTAATTCAGCCAATATTTAATATTTAGAAAACTGATTTAAATGAAGAACAGTCAAACCTCCATATAATGAACTTCTCCACTCTGCAAATTTTTTCTTGGAACCAAGAACATTTTCTATTTAACGAACATTTTCTCTAGTAATTCGATGTTTTTTTCCTCTATTAAAATATATCAGGAATTTTTTTAAAAAATTAGTCTCTCTTTTAGCACATTTTATGGTGATTAATGATGACCTTGAATTGGTATTACCAGGTTTAGAGAGCTTAGAGCAATGAAATGCCCATAATGTTTCAAACAAAAAACTGAAATAAAACTAATAGATTTTATCAATATTTTAATATAAGGATGCGTGTGGTAATTTATGCTTAAAATGAGAAAATGTTGTTAAAAAATTCATCAGTTTTGATATAATATTATTTTTTAAAGTTGAAAATAGCGAGTAATCCTGGATAATGTTTTCCTTGCAAATTTCTTTTTCATGGGTAAGTTATCTCTCTCTCTATATATAAATGAAAATTTGTCTGTATGTCTCTTATGCCTCCCTAAAACTGTTCATCCAATTGCAATGAAACTTTCGGGAATAGTTGCACACATGCTTGGGAAGGTTTCTGAGTTAGTAAAATTGACTCCTAAGGACGTTAGAGATATATATTCTTATTTTTAAACTATTAGACTTACAAACTTGAAATTTGGTGCAAAGTTCATTTTAAGGATTAGGGATCTGGTACAAAAGGGGGTTTGATGAAAAATGAATCCAAAGGGGTGTGGCAAGGGCTGAAGCGGTGCTATACATATATGTTCCCGTTTTTGAACTATTGGACCACAAACCTGGTTTGGCTAACCTGTTCCCTTTATAAAGTTGAGATTTGCTACACACAGAGTTTTACAAAAACTGAACCTTGAGGGGTATCATGAGAGCTTAAGGGCATTTTTTATAAATATTACCATTTTCGAACTATTAGACCTACATGATAGAAATTTGGTAAGCCAATTCCTTTTATGGAGTCGAGATCCGCAATAAAAAGTGTTTTGAGAATCAACCTGAAAGGTCATTGCGAGGGCTTAAGGGGTGTTACAGATGAATCTTACAATTTTGAAACTTTTATTTGTACAGACTAGAAATTTTTGTAGGAGTTTTTTTTTGTTGAATATAGATTTTCTAAGAATGGCTTTTACGGAAATTAGCTCCTATTGGGGGAGCAGGGAGTAGCTGGGACTTATTTATAAAAATTTTTTTTTATCAAATTACAATGTACCGTAATGAAATTTAGTATGCATGTTACTTTTGTTGAATGGAAATTTGCTAAGAAAGGATTTTACAGAAATCAACTCCTATGGGGGAGAAAGAATCTTTTGCAGCGCATTGATAAAAACCCATTTTCAAACTTCTAGACCTACAATAATGAAATTTGATATGTATATGTCTCTGTTGTTAAATGGAATGGATCTTACAGAAATTAACTCTAAGAAGTGGTTACCGGAGCTTATTGATAAAAAAAATCCGCTTTTGATCTATTAGATTGAAATTTGGCAAGCATGTTATTGTTTTTAGAAGAGATCCACTAAAAAAGAGTTTTGTGGAAATCCAATTGAGAGGGGATTACGAGAGAGTAAAAGATAATTCCACTTCAATTTTAGAAATTATTATTTGGAAGTTCCTTCCTTTTTAAATCAAGAATTATACAAATATTTTTCAATACAATTGAATATTTAATGCTAAGATATCAATAATTTATATATATATTCATATAACATTATGAAATACCCGATGGGTAACAGCAAGTATAAAATAAATAGATATTAATTTTTTAAAAAAAGTGTGAAAAATTACTTTTAAAAATATATGATGTTTATGAATTTAAAATTTGTTTCGTGTGGATTTTAAAGTATATTAAAGGATGAATCTCTATTTAACAATTTTTCCCTATAACGAACTTTTTCAGGATTTAGCAACTTCATTAAATTGAGGTCCGACTGTTTACGAAATATTAGAAACAGGAAAGTAACTGCAAAGTAACAAAAATATATATTTCTACATAAAGTATCAAAAGCATAGAAATGATAAAATAAAAATAAAATTCTAAAGTAAGATGTACAATTACAAAAAAAAAGATGCACGTTTCAAATGAAAATGTCTTGACACCATATAAATCATTTAGGTTTTTAAATATAATCCTTAAATAACAAACAAATAGATGAAATCTATTTTCAGATACTTACGATCCTGTCCAGTTAGATTTAAAGTAGTGATATCAAAATGTTGTCGAATGAAAAATCTAAAAAAAATATGCAATAGAAATTAGATAACAATAAAATTTCACTTAATTGTACATTAACATTATAATACAGATATATTTGTCCTAAAATAAAAATTACACAATGTTATTTAATTAAATTGAACTAAAATATTTTGTTCATAGCTTTAAGTATTCATTGTATCATCTTATTTTACTTTTATATATCTTGTGAGCTTTATTCAGGCTAACAATAATAGTTATACATTAATCAGAAGATAGTAAAAATATAATTTCTACTTTGAAAAAAGTTATAAAAATACTGTTAAATGTGGCAATATTAAATGCTTTGAAATCAAATCATATTCATAGCCCTAAAGTTTTAGTATCAACTATATTTTACTTTACTATCTAATTCTTTCAAATTTAAGCAGTACTTAAGCATTAGTACCTATTCCATAAAAAAAAAAATCGAATTTTAAAAAAGCTGAAGTTTTTCTTTCCTAAAATTAAACAAATGAAACTTACTTATTTACATATCGTGATAATAACTTGGATGAGGGTTCAATGTATTCAACCTTAGGTGTAATCAATGAGCCTAAAATAGTTTTTAAAAAAATGTATTTGATGTACAGTCAAATTTAATTTATGTCAATTCTGCAAGAGAGGTGAGAATTAGATAAAGCTCATTTTTTAAAGTTTAAGAAATTTTAAAACAGATTACATACCTGTTATTTTGGATATTTTTCTTCTTCAAAAGATATAATTGTTATAAAATCACCAGTAAAAAATTGTATGTAAAAGAAGTGAAAAATAACAGTACTAAAACAACTAAGGCTAATTTTATATAATTATAGCAATTTTTCTTTCCCCTTTCTAAACGAACAGATATCTTATTTCCCTTTTTTATATGTTCACCTTAGCTAAGTTATTGCAAATATTGTATTCTTATTGCAAGATATATTTTGGTATAAAATAATTTTATGATAATACAGTGAAAATCACTTCAATATTTTTTCTTGTTAAAGGATATTGCAAAAATATACCCATATGTCAAAAATTTAAGTTTATTTTACTTACACGAAGTATATATTTAATAAAATCAATGAAACAAAGCATCCACAAAATAATAAAATTTTCAAGTTTTTTGAATTTTCAGAAAATAATCTGATATTTTTCTTTGTATTAGTTTTTTAGCATCAAATTGCCAACAAATTGTTCAATATCATCCAATTTGTTATTCATTTCATCTTTGAAATGTGCATCTAAATAACTGTGCATACTTTCCATGACATTCCTCATTTCGGATAATGTGGGAACAGAAGCTGCATTATTCATTTCATTTTCATCAATGGAATCTGCATCAATGATATTTTTTTAGCTTTGATCAAACTCCAAAATGTTTTTGTCAGCCATTATGGGGCAATACACACATTATCTTCATCTACAGAAATGAATTCTGATAATACAATAGGACAGTCCAATCTAGATGGTGTATTCCGTATTTTGCTCATTCTCAGATGGGAAATTTTTTTTGTGTTTAGTGATGTTCATTTCGTGTCAGAAGAAAAAAAAAAGGCATGAAAATTCCTAATAGCTTGTTGGGACATTCGTATTATTTCGTGTTAAAACATATTTCACTGTATATTACTTGCATCAAAAAGAGATTTTTTAATGCAAACAAAAATTTCAATTCTTTTAATCTATATTTTACATTTTCTTGGATAATGGTGTCTCTTTCTATACACATATTTCAAATTAATTTTATACATAAAATATTTGGATATGCAGAAATAAACTTATTCAAAATAAAACTTGTGATTGACAATTCAACAAACACTTGAACAGTTTGAATGCTAAACAAATTCAAATGAAAATTAGTAATATGAATTAAATACACAAATATAATACATATTAAAAAATGGTGTAAAAATCAATAAAGTGTACATAACACAATAAAAACTATTGAAGCATGATTATTTTGGCATGTTAAAACCACTACATAGAACAGATTTTCATTTTTGTTTGAAATAACATCACTCAAATAGTTAAAATTATCTAATCAATATACTTACCAAGTTTTTTGCACATAACTATGTAATTTACACCAGCTAAAAATGCATCATAGCCAGCTTCATGATATGCCTCAGAATCAACAGTGTAGCCTTTAAAACCTTCTTCAACTTCTGCAGACAAAATTGTTTTTATCTAGTTAAAAATTTGTAATGCCAACCAACTAAAATGTCATTAAATCAATTACAGTTGGACCTCTATTTAACAAAGTCTCTAAATCTAGAAAAAAAAGTTTGTTTTGTGGAAAATTTGTTAATCGTGCAATGTTTTTCTGCTCGAATTCAGGAAACGGTTCACAAAATAGAGGCTCATAAGATGAAGGTCCAACTGTATATATAAAAAACTTTGTTATTTTAAATTGCTACTTGTATTCTATTTAAAAATGAGATACAAAAATACTTTTAAAAAATTATTATCCTGCATAAGAAATTTTACCATTTTTTTAAAGGTGAAATTGTTACCTAAATATTTGCACATGTCTCAAATGCATAAATAAAAATTTTTTACACTTTGAATTTCCTTTTTTTTCTCATTATAATTTGAAATAATATATGAATCAAAGTACTTCAATGAATACTTTAAAAGTTGTAATTCTTTATGGCAAGTATAGGAAAACTGTTTCAAAGCATATTTTATACTTATATATTAACCAAAAATTCAAATTTTTATTTAAAAAAATAAATTTTGTTCAATATACTTGTTTATTTCTTGATATTATTTATGTATTTTTCACATAGATTTAAACATAAAACTTATTTCTTCTTGGTTACATATTCATCCCCTGACATATGCCATATTTTGTAAAAGAAATAAATATTCCTCAACTGCTCAATTTAACTTTTAAAATAAAGCTCTGTTTTGACAACTACACTAAACAAAGCATAATTCAGAGCTTTGTCCATATGTATGAGAGTGTGTGTATAGTGTCTAAATTCCACATATCTAAATGTAAAATTAAATTCGACACAAACTCATTCTCGAACACAAAAAAGTAGATTGGATGACACACAACCAGTACCAAAATATATGAATGAGATACCCTGAAATAATTGTGGCATTTGCAGACAATTATTAAGAAAGTATTCATATTCAATGTTTATTAGCATTCTGTAATACAAGCACCATACAATAAATATCCAAAATATTAAAATTTGAAACAATTAAATACTTTTTTTATATACTTATATTAAAATTTATAAAAATATAACTTGATAAAACTGCTTACCAAGTGTGGGAAGTTCAAATGATTCGTCTTCTTTGAATTGTCTAAACAAATCACCCAATCCTGTAGATGTCACAAGAGGCTGTAAAAAATTTGATTTTATCAAGAATTTATATCTATATACATATATACATGTATTGTTGCTTAAATCATATATTTAACAAATTATATTACATATATATAATAGTTTCACCATTCTCAATAATTAAACTGGGCATTTGATTTAAATTAGTATTTTGCAGAAAGTTAATAGTCTATGACAGGGAAGGCCAACCCATGGAAAGGAGTTGTAACCGTGGCACGTGAAAAATAATAAAAAATTAATAATAAATAACAATTTTGTCTGCAATTTTATTTATTAATGCAGTTGTCTCAGACAAAAAAAATTCCTCATAACTTGGATCAACATATGTTTGTGAATAAATGTTTCTCATTTGTCAGCCAACAAGGTATTTCTGACATTACAGCAGGGTAATCGAATTTAAAATTCTTTAATTTGTTCTACATGAACTATTATCTTAGGATGTTGAATTGATATTTCTTTCTTTCAATGTGCTTCTAAGGAGAGTGACTAATGATATATTTTATTAAATTTGAAAACAAGATATTTAAAAAAAAATCAAAATAGAGTTCAAGTTTTATATACTTCTTACTTAAATTTAAATGAAACAAATTCACAATGAGAGTAATTTTATTTTAAAGTATTTAAAAACATAATTTAACAAACACTAAGCAAAAACAAAAATTGTAAACCTACTTTAATTTTGTCTGATGAAGCTATGACTTTCGTATCCAATAGATGAGGAAATGTCATACGAACCATGCTTTTGAATTCCTTCAAATCCTGTAATTGTAAAAAAAGTTATCAAATAGAAAATTATTGAACCCCCATACGTAAATTTTAACATCAAATTTGTAACTTATCATTATAACAGTTCCAAAGAAATAAAATAAAATAAATGTAGCATTCATGATGGTATTTACAACTTCATGCTAATTTCAATTTCATTCCAGATATAAAATAGAAAAAAATTCAAACAAAAATTACGGTATTTTGCTCTATAAAAACCAAAACTGTTTCCAACAATTTCTGCAACAATAAACAATGGTGAAAGGAGTTTTAAAACCAATTCTTCATCAAGAAAACGTAATTTTTACTTACACACTATTAAAAATGTTTAAATACTGTAATTAATTGTTAATACATAAATTGGCACAAAAGACATTGTGATCCAAAAGTTTAGCAGGGCAGGTTGTCCGGCCAACCTGTCCAAAACAAACATTACTGTTCCAAAATGAGCAACCTCTAAAACTCCATTTTATTTAACAATTTATTACTTATATGACAAGTTTTTCATTAAAATTATTTTTGCTCTTAATTAATATTTTAAGATTACATAAAACACACTGAGCTATATTTTATTCCTGGAAAGTTTGCTTTTTTTTTTCTCTAGGATCCAAATTCAATCATTAGTCTTAATAATTTAGAGTATTTTTTAATGAATGTAATTTTATTTTTGAGAAAAATTGTATTATTGATTTATTAACTCTTTTGTGCTTCTCTTATTTTACACATCATAAGTTTATTACTAATAATGGTTTTTCAATCTTTAGTTATTTTCATTCTGCAAAAATCAAATCTTTAAAAAAAATAATAAAGAAACAAATAGTCCACGCTAACTCTGACATGCACTTTTTTTCAGGAGATAATTAAATCATACTTAAAGTAATTTTTTCAACTGCAGTAAGATTATTTATTGTCATAAATTGAGATTAAATTTTTAACATGAAACAAAAACCACATCACTTAATATCAAATAATAAAAATCTGGAAATGATATAAAAATTTTTCTTATTATATAAATTATAATTTTTTCATAGATTACTTCAGGCAATGGGAAAAAGAACTGTTCAATCATATGAAAGATATCCAAATACATCTGATGACCAATGATGAGTTTTTTTGATTCTGACAAGTAATCCATCACTTTACGGAATCCAATCTCAGAATCCAAATCATCCTGTTGAAAATTAATTTAATGATCATTCATAGCATTCTTACAAAAAATAATAACATAGCACAATGTCTGACAAAACCATTCTTATTTATGAGAAATAAAACCACAAAATTTCACAAGCATATCTAAAAACTATAAGTACAAATATTGAAGTTTCATTAGTCTTTAGTTAACCAAATCTTAAACACTTTCATTTTCAGCATAAAAGAATATTGAAAAAATGTGCAGTTAAAAAAAAAAAAAAAAACTCCAACTGCTTCAATTTAGTACAATTCACGATTAAAAAATTGAATGAAAATGTCTTATGTCAATATCATTCAACATACTTGGTGTGAAGAAATGCACAGGCATATTGAAAGGCTTTAGCCAATCACCTTTATGAAATTAATAAATCACCAAAGATTTTTTTCATTGTCATTAGATAAAATGATTTAAAAAAATAACATAACATGGATGCTATTTCTATACATTGTTTAAGTATTACTCCCTTTTTTTTCAGTAATTATACAAGAAAATAAATTTATATTACCTATGAATCATCTCTGTACTTAGGTTAGTTTGTAGAAATACTAAATAATCAACATATAAAAAAAGTTCAGTTTCATCCTTTTGCAATTCTGCATAATACTTACTAAGTCATTTCCTTCTTTCACATCTAGTTTATTTAGCTTGTCTTCCTCAGAACATTTTAAGATAGTAATGTATCTCTGGCTACTGTTTTCAGTTACTTTTGAGGACATTTCAAGGCCAGTTTTGTGTTTTTGTTGAACAGTGTCATAAATCAATTTACGAAGGAAAGAATTACATGGTTCCAATTGCATGACAGTTTGGGATTCATCAGCAATGAAGGCATCTACTCGTTGACTAAAAGTAAAAATATTTTATTACATGGGAGAAGATTATTAAACTCAAATCATAGGAATAATATATTAAGCAATAAATAATATAAATAATTTGTAATGCATAAAAAAAATGGTGTGTAAATACCATGTAGTAATTTTAATCTAATTAAGTTATTTGAAAATTTAAGTCAAAAATCTTAATGTATTAAATATCAATAAAATAAGAATTACTAAACAGTTTTACTAAATAATAATATTTTAATGAAGAATAGTGTTAAAAATTAGCTATTTAAAATATTTTTCTTCCTAAGCCAGTTATTTATGTGTGGCTGATGTATATTTTATGTTACATGCCTCAGTGAAATTCCTAATTTAAAGCATAAATATTTGATTCAAATGTTTTATTTCACTTTAATTACTGCGTCAATAATTATAATTTTTTTTTTATTTTTCTAGAAATTGGAATTTACTAATTCATTGAAATAAAATAAAACTTATAAACTGAAACAGGGATAGCCAAACTTATTTGGCTAAAACTGGGAGAAACACAACTGCAATTTCACAGTAATACATTATTTGTTCAGAGACCCACAGAATTTGAAATTCAGAATATTCAAACAGATTATTCATGCATATAAAATAAAGGAGTCATAATTTTTTTATAATCATCAAATTCTTATTATTTTGAAATAAGAATTTTTTTTGTCTCTAATGTTTAAAAAAATAGCATACCTGATCACATATGAATATATGCAATTAACAAGTCAATTACACAAAACAAAAGTTTAATATTGTTACTGATTGCATTTAGTAGATTAATATTTAGGCTAAGATATTACTTCAAAGTTATAAATAAATAAAATTAATAAAAACAGATTTTTTATTTAACATTTCTATAAACATTATAAATACAAGACTTCATCAAGACAAGATATGCAGAATCGTTATCACAGTAAAATTTGTTCCATGTGAATTGTGCTACAATACCATTACAGCAAAAGAAAAGGAATAAAAAATAAATAAAAACAATAATTCTTACTCACGTGTTTTATTTGGAAAAAAAATAAGTTTTCAACTTCAAAAGTAAGATTTTTGTGGAAAATGGGTCAATATTGACTTCAAAATAAAGTCAAAACAGTTTTTTTTCCTTTCTCCAAATACTGTTATATGAACTAGCCCAAATATGGCTTAAGTTATCTTAATAGGCAAGAACCACTTTTTTTAAAAATTAAAACTGTCTTTTAAAAAATATCCTGAATACCACAACTTAATATTTACATTCAATACATACATAAATATATAATTATTTAATAAAAACTATTTCCTTAATAAAATATGCAAGATTTATTTTAATGCTATAATGCCATACTATAACGAGACAATTATATATTTATGAAAAAAAAACCATTCAGTGTTTGATAGGATCATTTACAATATAAACAATATATACTTTATATCTGCAATAAATTTCTTATGCTCTCCAGGAATTTCAACAGGTTTCTGACCATTTGCCTTTGGAGTTTGTTTTATAGAGCCCCTCTCTGCATCATATTTTTTAGTCAAATAATCACGGAGTTTATTTTCACTAGCCAATGTTAAATAAGGAATACCTAAAATTAAAATAAATATATTACTTTGAACATCATACAAAAAAGTTTCAGAACAGAATATACTTTTTTTAGTATATCTTTCTATAAAAACTATTTGACATTAAAAAGAAACACAACTAATTTTTTTAAAAAAAGATTAACTATTAATTACAGCTTTAAGAACATGACAGAACTAGTGCAGTTAATAAAAGAAATAATAACTGTTCAAGAGAGAGAAACCAAAATTCTTTATTTTAACCAATTAATAATAGGAGGAAGCAGTTTTACTGATATTATTCAATCCACTCCTTTACTTTATATTAAAGGTTTGAGCAAAAGAAATGAAGACTTGTAAAATCTGCATATTCAGAAAATATATTGACTGTAAGAGTGAACCACAACAAATACATACACATTATAGCACAAAATAAAATATTAAGTGTCATATTACTCATTAAATTACAAAAATTAATGTTTTAAAAAACTTTATTTAAATTTGATTCCAAAAGACTAATCAAAATTAAAATTTTCCTATTAATTAAAACTCTGCTTAACTTTTACAAAAAGACTGATATTTAATTTCATAAGAAATTACATAAAAATTTACCGAACTGTAATATTTGAAATTTTTTTTGTCTATCACCCCATTTATCCATTTTAAAATTAATTAGGTTCATTTAAAGTATATATAGTTAAAAAATATTTTAATCAAGTTATTTATTTTAAATACATATTCTTTATGATTTTTAATTGCTTAGAAATGTAAACCACAACCCAAAACATTTACTTATTTTCAGATAAAAATATCACAATACTCGATTGAAATTTCACTTATAATATAAGGTATGTTCTAAAAGTATTCTGACCTTTGGCCAGAAAAAAATATCTCAGTTACTTTGCAGGATTGTGAGCCTAATCCCCTTCAAAGTAGGCCTCTTGTGTTTTCCCACACTTATCCTAGAGTTCTTTCACTGCCAAAAACACATTTGCATTATTTCATCTCTGATCTGAAAACAGGATCCTTTTAATGGCATTTTCATTTTTGGGAACAGCCAGAAGTTGCAAAGAGCTAGTAGATCCTGTGCTACTACAAGACAGAGTCCTTTCTGTTCCACTGACAGAAACTTGGGAACTAATTTTGCAGCCACTCTGCACATGTTTAAATCATCACACAAAATTGCATGTATAGAACCAGTACTGATCTCAATTTGTTCAGCAATCTGTCATACAGTTAAGCAACGACTTAATTCCATTAAAATTTGTGGGGAAAAATGGTACTGGCTACTTTTTATATGTTCACTGGATATGGCATTGGTAAATGCCACAATAATGCCATAATTCACAAAATTCTCAACAAAGATGAAGTCCTAAATTTGAAGGAGTTCCAAATAGCTGCAATCTGTCTAAAAGAATTTTAATAAAAACTAGAGGTAGACCTAGGATCTCGACTGTACCTTCTTATGCAAAAGAAGATATCCATAAAGATAGTGTTGGTCATTTTTTACAAAAGCAAGAAAAACAACATCGTTGTTAAAGAGTGGGCTGCAAAGGAAAACCAAAAACCTACTGTAACAAATATGACAAAATGCTTTGTCAGGCTTGCTTTGGATCTTTCCACAAAAGTTAGAATGAAATTTAACTAAAAAGTGAAATATTTTGTAAACAAGAAAGTAATATTGAAATAAAGTAAAATTTTGTACTCGGAAATAGCTTTTCATTATTGAAGGGAAAACTAAAGCATGTAAGTGCAAATTTTATCCCCTTTATCCCAGTGTCCTATTTAGAGGATGGGTCAGATTTCTTATATAAAATATATAATTTTTTCAAATTTTGTTATATTTAGTTTGTTTAGGTTTAACTAACTTTAGGAAACATAATTCTACTCAAATTTGAACAGAATAAATAAATTGGGATAAAAAGGGTTGATATTCAATTTATTTATATTTTGAGCAAAGAAAATACTTAAAACTAAACATACATATCAAAGAAAAACTTCCAGCCTAAAAGAAAGCTTAATATTCAATAATAATACTTTTTTACAGGTAAAAAAAAAAAAAAATCACCTTCATAAATGACTTTGTTGAAATCAAATCCATGAGAGGCAAGAAAATGTAAACTAGATGTCTGGAGAAGAAGAAAAAAATAATTTTTTTCTTAAAAAAAAATATATTAAAATTGGATTTTTTAAAGCAAAAATTAAAATATTTTAAAAAATACCTGACATATAAATCTAGGATCAGGGGCCTGCCTGATATGAGGTCGAGGAAAAACATAAAAATTATAATCTCTGTGTGTGAATCTAAAAAAGAAAATATTGTAAATAAAATGTTATATTTAAAGACATTTTTATAGCTTTATAAAAAAAAATCCATGCTTATACATTTTCTTTTCTGGATGATACTTGAAGGTACTCAAGCCAAACTGGATGATCAAGAATTTTGAGCAATGCTACAAGGAAAAAAGTAATAAAAATGAATAAGAATAAAAGTTTTTAATTATTTGATAAAACTTTTAGAGCAATGCCAGAAAGAAAAAGGTATAAAAAAATACATACGAATAAAAGATTTTAATTGCTAAAATTATATATAAATGCCTTTTATAATCTATACATATAAATAAAAATGAAGTGTCTTTTTGTAATTTGAAATTAACAGCTTTTTACTAAATGCATTTAAAAGTAGATACATAGTACTTATATGAAAAAATCAATTTTTAAAATTTTTGTCTGTTTGTTCAGGCTAATCTCTGAAACGGCTGGACCAATTTTCATGAAACTTTCACTGGCAGATAGCTAATGTTATAAGGAGTAACTTAGGCTACTTTTATTTTAGAGAAGAAAATTAGGGTTGCGAGAAAATAAAATTAAAACCAATGAAATAGTGAGCAATATCCGATTCAAACAGGGATTATTTATTCCAAAAGGGATTATTTTTATTCAATAAGGATTATTTTATTTCGCGAGCCTTTTGTTTCAACGATTTCTAGCAGTTATATCAAACTTTTTTTTGTTTGATTAGGTTGCTGCCACTTGCGACATTTCCTGTTCATGTCCTTTGATCCTAATGGTTTTACAGTCCTTGACTGCATTGTCAAAGGTCATGCGTCCCTTTCACCCCCTACCTTGTGGCTTCGTTTATGTTCATGTTTCACCCTACTGCTACTTAAGACCTATTTTGATCCTAATGAGTTTAGTCCACACCCCATGGACAGTGTCAAAGGTCATGCGTTCATTTCACCCCTTGCTCAACAAAAAGCAAAGAAAAAAAAAAGAAACATAGATTCACAAAATAGAAGAATGACATTTCGTAAATTCTGCAAAGTGAATAAACACATTTTTGTTAAAATTCCACATGGACGAAGTCGCGGGTAACATAAAATAAATGCATCAGAAAGTAATATTAATGTATTACACATCCAAATACAAATTATTTATACTTGTTTAACCACAAAATTTATTACAATGTGTTACTTTTGCTGAGTAGGTAGGTGTTTTCAAAAATCGACCCACAAGTTATATATAATAATAGCATCATAAATAATAATAATAATAAAAAAATCAGCTATTATATCTAAAGACTTAAAATTTAGCGAACATGGTTTTTTTTTGTTCAGCTGAGTTATGCAAAAAGCTTTTTTGTTTAATTCACAATTCACGTAAAATTAACTCATTAAAAACTTTTTTATCCTTCAGTCTGTATTGTTTAATTTTTAAATTCACCCGTGCGAAGAATGGGTATACCAGCTAGTAAAGTTATACTGTCAACTCATACAGTTGGCTACAAAATCTGCAACCTTAGTAACAGCTACCCATCTACTCTCCAAACCATAATACTTATATAAGTAATTAATAATATTTACCTCTCGAATTTTCATGTATCTCTCTGCCATTGAATCAAAGGCATGTTCTTCACAGCGAGAAGCATACAAACCTGTATAAAAAGAAATGACAGATTGATATAATTGTATTACAAAAATATTTTATAGCCCATATAATTGTATTATTTGAAGCAGGTTTTGAACGTGCAATGCTTTTTTGCAAATCAATAATATAAAAATATGTAGCTTGTAGCAAAAATACAAATAGCAAATTCAGAGATGAAAAATCTATTTTCCAAACATTATTTACTAAAATGATTACATCACAATTTTATGTAATATATATTATATTCTCCAATTTTTTTTTAGCATTCTTTTCTAACAAGTTTTGTGAAAAGATTAATCTAATCTATCTTTATCTCATAAAGTTCTACAGTGTATGTTTTTGTATTTCTGTGTTAACTACTTATCCAAGAACAGAGAAAATAATCGAAACATGTTTATATTACAAGATTCATTTCTATGAAATGAAATGACTTTGACTTTTAAAACTAATTTTTTAACCAATTTTAAACCTAGAATGAATATTGACTGAAAATATAAAGTGAAATCTTATTTTTTAACATAAAAATTGAGAGATACTAATTATTAAACATATACTTCTGTATTTAATTGTGTACAAATTTAATGCCTAGCTATTGTAGGTAGTAGTAAGGGTTTTGAAAAATATGAAAAATTTCTAACAATTATTGCAAAAAAGGGAGAAAGAAAATATAATTATGTTTTTCTCTTATTTAAATTGAACAAAACTATCATCTGTAAAGAATTCAAAAGAAACTATCAAATTTAGTCAAATCTAAGCCACATCCCAAATTCTCAAAAAGTTTTCATGAAAAAATGTTGCCATCAATTCTACGCAACACCCACAATTCTATGTAAGGTTTTGAGAAAAAATTTTAAAAAACGTGTAAAAGGCTCATTAATATCCAATACTTAAGAAATTTATTTTACCAGTATTAAAAACTTTCAAATACATACATGAACCTATAATTACTCTAACCATCAGTATCATGTTTCAAAAATCATTCATCACTCCCATTATCACAGCTCTAACTTTGGAATTAATTAATTAAATAAGAATTTTAGTATAATTAATTAGTTAGTTAAATAAGTAAATTAAATCAATTTATTATTAATTTTGTTTATCATCAAATATTTTATAAAATAAAATTCTGTGCAAAATTATTTTCAAAGCAAAAATTTAACAAGACAATACTACTCTGCAACAGTAAAAACAAAACTAACTCAGTTTTGGGGAGATTCAGTTTGGACCCTATTTATAGGCTCCCAGATCTTTCGAGAAAGATCCACTTACGTCATAGATCATGATATTAGTAAATTTCTTCAATAATTTTCAGAAGAATCCATATGGTCACGAACTCAAAAAAAAAAAAAAATTATGCCAACTTGGCTCTATTGACAAGTTTTCTCCAAGTTTCCATTGAATCACCATTATAATGCAAGGGATGGTATTGGTTGCAAATATTACAACTTTAGCATAAAATAAATACAACAGAGAATAATATTAACATATAACATATCCCCAGATATAAATTAATTACAATACACAAAATTCATAACAATACGGTCCTCTTGATATCTCTAAAAATATACTTTACCTGTAAGTTCAGTATCAATAGCAATGAAATCTGCTTCTTCAATTGACTCTTTGACTTTTGGTAATATCTCATTAAAATCTGGAAGAAAAGTAGTTGCATTGACAATTAGTAAGTAAAATGATGGGTAATTTTAAGCGGCAAAAGAAAAGTAGATAGTTTTTATGATTATTTATCTTTATCTATTTTATAACATTAGAAAGTTTCTTTTCTTTTTTGAGAATATATATGTATTATCTAAAATGAATGAGAAATCCTAGATTTAAAAGAAAAAAAAAATATTGTAAATTTAAGAAGTGGGTGTATATTTTCAATAATCTTTCATTGACTAGTACTGCACAAATCACATGGGATTAACTTTTCTGAACTGTTACCATCTTCTTGATATTTTAAGTATAATAATGGCAACAGGTATCATGAAGACATCATGAAGTTCAGCATATATCAAATGAAACCCATGTGATCTATACTCTACTCTCATATATGCCTGAGGGATGGGGTCATTTAATCAATTTATTTAGTCCTAGAAATGCTGACTGCAATCTAATTATCATTCATTATTTCATATCCAATTAAATTATAGCCAACTAAACACTGCTACTTGTTACTTTATCTACATCTACTTATGATTTGAAAAACATTCAAGATTGTATGCATTGTTTCACAAGATTGCTGCCTTCAAAATCCTGAAATTTCTAATCACTTTCTAGAGCTGTTTCATAATACAACTTTTTTAACTGATTTCCAAACAAAAATAATATGCAAATAATATTCAACACTGTTAGATTATTCTGATAAGCAAACACAAAGATTATTCTGATAAACTTCTGTTAGATTCTGGATCACTGTTTAATCCATAAATTATATAAATGTTGTCAAAAATTCATTCATTTAACAAAAATATAATCATTTTTAGATATCAAAATATACTCATTCAGAAGACTAGGTGCACCATCTAAAATCACCACAGCTTTCTATGGTAGAGTAAGAGATATGAAATGTTGTTTTATTTGAATGAAGTTGGAAAATATTTACCTAATCATATATATATATCCATACTCACTTATTCAGTGAAAAATTATATCTTTGGTCAGACAAGAGGCTCATACATTTGTTTCAGTTTGAATAATTTATTCAAAGAAAAGAAAGCTATATTTTTAGGTTAATCAGCTTAGTATACAGCAGCTTCTCTACCTACTGTAAAATCCAGCATATAATGTGCACTTTTAACACAAAAGACAGGATCAAAATTTAGGGGTGCACATTATAGGCTGGGTATGAAAATGAGTTTTAAAAATAAAAGAAAAGAAATGAGCATAAAAAAAAAGTTGGAACTAATTTGATAACGGGGGTAATAGCGCCTAGTGCTGCTGGAATGAAATCCAATATGGCGGCCTAGCAGTAATTTAACGATACACAATAATTTAAAAGAATTGTTTTGAAATACATTGAAATGTATTTCAAATAAAAAATATAGGTTGAAAGTAACCTAGATCAATCAATAAATAATGAACAATATTATGTAATAAAAAGTAACATGAACTAATAATAGTTATTATAAGCAGCATATAGTAATCTTATAATATTGTTTTATCATAATTATATATAATATTCATATAATATAATTAAATAGTAATTATTAAAAAGAATAATCGTCGAATTGTAAAAAAATGAAAATAATGCACAAGAGAACTCGTAATACATAACTATAAATAAACATAATAGCTATAAATAAACAAAAGAAATAGTTATAAATAAATAAGATAATAATTATAATTAAATAATAATTATTATAAATAAATAACAAAATATGTAATAATAGTTAAATAAATGCTAAAAGAAATAATTATAAATAACGAATATTATATGATGATTACACATAGTAATAAATGCATTTTTTTTTCATTATGAATAAAATAATTACACATATAATGTATGTTAAAATTAATTTAGAATATCAATTACAAAGAAGTGAAAGCTTGCAATATGAAACTTGCACTGCAAGTTCCTTCAACGAGTATCATTGAACAAAGAACGTAAAAAAAAAATTTTTTTTAAATGAAAATAAACTATTTATAGCAATAATTAAAAGCACAACACTTATTCTTTTAAGAAAAAAATATTCTAGTACTCACTCATTTTAGAAATATCCATATTCGAAAGTAGCCCAGAATTAAACAGAAGACGCAAATAGAAAAATTAAACTGAAAATGGTTAAATTTTTAAAGATATCGTCTGAAATCAAAGGGTTATAGCGGGAAAAAACAAATAAAAGTTATTTCTAATATACGTTATCCTCATGGCAACCACATCGACAGACGATAAAAATATTAAGCTAACCATATTGTAATATTATCGCCCATCTTGGCGAACATAAACAACAGCTTGGCGCTACTACCCCCGATATCAAATTAGCACAAAAAAGTTTTACTTTTACATATATTAATACGTTTATTTACAAGAAACGACATTTCTTATAAACTTAAAGGGTTGTAATTCAAGAAGTATACTATTTTTTCTAAAGCTTTTTGGATAATATCTTAAAAAAATGACTTCAAAACCTAATATTGCACATGTATATTTCAGGAATCTTTGTAAAAAACGGGTACACATTATACTGCAAATATACCAGAAAATCAAAAAATACACTTTAACAGTATAGGTGCGCGCTATACACCAGAATGTACGGCAATAATTTTCCAAACAAACAAAAAATGGCACAGAAAATAATACGGTACTTCCGAGTAATATTGCAACCTGTTGGCAACATTATATGAAACAAAGCACATGGATATCAATTGAGCGCTTACATCTCATAGAAAATTAGGGTCACAACTTGGTAAGTTATTAATAGAATTGGCGATTGTTGCCATAATACTACCTAACAATTACATTAACATAGATAGTGTACAAGATAACAAACAAATAAAAAACATATGCTACATTTAATTAAGTTATCAGAAATAAAACTATGCTTGTTAGCATCTGGCATTTCAATTTAATGATGCTCAAACCATTTTGCTAGCGTGGCAGATTTTTCGCCTTCATGACCACATGTTTGAAAATTACAGGGTCCCCCCCCCCCCCCTCCCTTAGTTTGGCAAGTACAAAGGTTTCAAATTTTATATAAATTTTTGAAAAGAGAACATACATACTAATAGCTCAAATTCAGCAGAACAATGAAATTGTTTAACATGAAAGTGAGGGAAATGAAGGATTTTTTCCATGTTAGATCAAATTGTTCGATGTTGTCCATTTTTTATTCATTTCACTATCGGAATCTGCCACTAAATAAATGCATGTACTTTTCATGATGTTCATCATTTCAGATGACATAGGATCAGGAACTGCATTATTCATCTAATTTTTGTAGTCAAAATCTGCAGGGATATTTTTTTAGTTTTGACCAAACTCCAAAATGTCTTTGCTATAATTGGAGCTGTTTACATATTATCATCATCTACTGCAACAAATTCTTCTGATAATAAACCTATTTTCCATATTTTGTTCATTCTCAGAAGAAAAATCTTTTCATGTTAAGAGAAGAAAATATAGGTACATAGTAGTTTGTCAGGACTGTTGCATTAAATCTATTTCACTGTATATGGTAAATGTACAAATAGATCGAGTCCCATTATTTCACATAGCATTTCATAACAAGTTTTTTCATTACTTGTACAAATGAAACTCACATTTGAAAAAATTCATCTTGGTTTCAATGCTTTTTGATACAACTTTCGTTGTGAATATATGTGCAGGAAGATTTTTCGCTTATTTTGAAAGAATATTATCTGCTTTTTCTTCCACTGAAAGCCTGTTTCATACTTATCACAATATCCCATTTAACCACTCATCATAGCCAAATCTCTACATGCCGCTCAGAGATATTAGTGTTATATACTTACAATGCTAATATTAGTGATTAAAGCTGTACTTGTCAATTTTTCACTACGCAATAAAACAACAGCAAGAGCACTAGATTTGTCTTTCTTATCACAAGTGAACCCGATTTTTAATAGTTTCTACTCATCTGAGTTTTATTATATTTTTTTTGCAGAAGTAATTTAGATATATCAATTATAAATATTATGTAATTCAACATGATTTTTTTTACATAGAGCAAATTGATTAAAAATCAATCCCTTGCAAGTATTTTAGCACTTAGTTTTAGAGTCACCACAGCCAAAATTACACCACAAGAATAATTTTTCTTCAAATAAGACATGAAAGAATCTGTTATTTTGGTATCTTAGCACTCCTGTGGCACAAATTTTGTTCCAGTGACGCTAATATATTTTTTCCATAAATAATATTTGATTTTATAATTTCATCTATTACAGTTGGGATATTACTTGCAAACACAGTCAAACATTCAATTTGACTCGAAAAGAAAATGACTGTAGGTCAAAGATGTCCATTTTTAGTTCCAAAAGTAACAAAGTGTACTATTACAATCATGTAGGTGAAAAATGACAAAGTTACAAAGAGGGATAAAGTCTAATGCTGAACTTCAAAGCTTCATAACAGCCTAGTGCAAGTTCTATTTTTTTAGACAGAGTGAAGCTATTTTTTTATCAGTATTTAGTTGCTTGCCTGATACAGATTTTCTCCACTCTTTCATACTCTTTAGGTCATTAGAATTCCTAAAAGCTAGAATCTGAAATGTGAAACAAACCTCCAGCGGTAACTTCTACAAGTATACCGCTAAAATATAGCATTTAATCGCTTTGATACTGGAAATTTATTAGAGAAAAGTTTATTTTTAAGAAGAGGATGTCAAAGTCTCAAAGATACTTTAAAGCTAGAAACACCGTTTGAAACATGTATCCATATTTAGGCAGACATTTTTATTAAACCAATGTTCTAAAAACGCCGGCCTATTAAAAAGAAAATTATATGTAACAGCATAAAATCAAAAAATACAATTTTGGAAATGAGAATCATATAAGTACTTACTGGACTTTGTGACTTCCATGATCGAATATATATAACTTAAATGATCATTTAGAATAGTAAGCTATAACCGTTATGAAGTGCGATATTGTAAACATGCAGGACAGTGACACTTAGTTCTCCGAGGCAAGAAATTCCAGTTGAAGTATTTTCACATCAATTGTTATGTACTTCATAAGTCTGCTTTTATCACTATTTCATTATGTTTTATAATAAATTAGCCAACCATCCTTTAAATGATATCCTCTACTGAAGATCACTCTTTAAATAAAACTTCACATCTACACCTTTAATGGTAGTAGATTTTCTTCAGATACTTAATGAACTCATTATAGTCCTGCTGGTCCTTGGGGACTTGACACCTACAATAAGTTTGGTTTATATATTTCTGTATATAATTCCATACTTAATGTTATATATTTCTGAAGACTCATTGAAATGTCTATTCAGCGTAAAAATAGATATTAAAAAATAAGTTATATTGTGTGACTCAACTGATTTTCCAGACAATCTAGGGAAAATAAAATAACTTTCACATGAGTTGAGTTGAGTTTGGTGTTTTATGGCGCAAGAGCCAGTTTTGGCTATACTGCGCCAAACATTCATAGGTCTGTGGTCTGGACGGGAAAAGAAAAGAAGAAATTGGATGACAAGATGGAGGGTCGAAAATAGAGAAGGATCACTGGGGTACCCCGGGGTCGGGACACCCGTGTTTACCAAAGATAGTAAACCCCTTGGGAAAAGGTAAAGATCACTAGGGTACCTCGGGATTGTGACACCCGTACCCACCTAAAGAAGGTGAGCCCTCTGAGAGGAATATAACTTTCACATATTTAATAATAAAAAATTATAACTTTTTAAAATTTCTATATCTTAAAAAAGTCATTCGAAACTCATAACGAACTGAGCAGTCGTATTGTCCCCCTCTCATGCCTAAACATCTGCAATCCGAAGTTTCCTTGACCAAATCTTTTTTTTTTTTACATCTTCCCATCATTATTATTTTTTAAATTCTCACAGCAAACTTTTCTTCTGAGTTTATCTTCACGTTACTTCCGGTTGGTACTAATCGTCACTTTCGAACACCTAAGATTTTTTTCACTTGAACACGATTATGGACAAGAATTTTACTCTAGCATGGATACCTCCATAACCTCAGTTATACCTGATGCGAGACAAGAACCATTTTGCACTTACACAGAGCGGCGTAGCTACCAATGGGCAAGGCGGTGCCATGCACCAGGGCCCTCAAGCTCAAAAGGGCCCTTGGCCCCCTCTGGAGCTTGCACACAACATTTTTTCCCACATTGCAACACAACTATAATCATGGCGGCAACTCAGTCGAAAGTTATATCGAAAATAGGAAATTCTTTTCATTGTTTGAATAGTGTTGCGAACTTTACTTATCTAAAAGATTGTTATTTTCATTTTTCTATAAACGGAACTTAAAAGTAAACCCCAAGTTCCGCGAAAAGTCTTACATTACATTTTATTAATACATCTTAAGAAACCTGCACAGGAAGCAATTCAATCCTATTTACATTCTATTTTTAATCACAATATGAATATGATTTATGTAAGCTAGTTTCCTGTTTCAATGTTTCGCAATCTACTCGTATTTGCAATAGACCGATGTAATTTTGCCCCTCTCCGTAATTTTTAATTATAATGCTTATTCCCTCAATTTATTTCTACCTAAAATTTACCATGACAAGTTCATTGGTAAATGTTAACCCACAACACTGAAGATAGGGGATTAAGACTTCTTTGAAGATCATGTGTCCCGATGATCATTCAACCATTTTTTGTAGAGGTGTTTTTTTTAAAAATACTTATAATAATATTGTATTGCAGGACTTCTCAAACTTTCAATATTTGCGACCCAATATTCAATCATAATTTTCATCTCACCCCACTCCCCCTCCATACAATAACAATGCATTGAATTCTATAATACTATACTTTGACGATAAAGCTGCAATCTCTTAAGTGCCACTGGTGTATATAAATGTCTCACTTAGCCAAAATGTTAATTACCCCGGACGTATATATACGTCTTTCCGAAGTACGATCTTTTCTGTGTATTGCTATCCATAAAATTATTCCGAAGATTTTGGAATGCAATAAAGGGACCTTGACAGTGTTTGCGAACGATTTACTTATTTCAGAGGATTTGGTCACATTATTTATTCCTTTGCTTCATTCTCTCTGCCCTTAATACATCTCATACGTGCGCCTGCTTGGAAAACGATGGCATTGGGGAGCGAATTGTGTAACTATTAATCAGAACTTAAGGGACTCATTATAAACAGTACAAATTATTAAGATAAATGTTAATTTTTGTATATAATTTTACATATAATAATCCCATGGGCTTTCTGTTAATTATTAAACTTGTTTTTAACTTAGCATTGTTAAATAAACTATAAAATACATCGTGCAGTACAGATACATTTATAAGTGTATTATATCAGTGTAAATGTGTATTTTATTTTTTATTATTTCAGAATGTTTTTGTTTATTTAGTTTCAGTAATTTAATAATTTTTTAAACTAATCTTTTTTTTTTTCGACATTCAATACGTTCGCGCCCCCTTCTAGAGTTAATAAATTGATCAAAAGTAGCTTATAACAATATGTACGTGGAGAATAGCTTCCTCATATGACAAATTACGTTTATTACTCATTTTCCCTATAATAATTATAATTAACTCAGACATCGATTTAGCAATTTTTAAAAACACCTCCCCCCTCCTTATATTTACATTAACTTAACTAAGTGGCACAACAGCCCATAAGGAACAAGATCTTCTGCACCAGTATACGTAACCTTGGGTCTTGGGGTGCATCAACAGATGTTCCAGTCGGGTGATCAGTCTGACACGAAACACCCAGTGTTAAGTTCTTAAGCAAGCTTGGTACTCATTTATCGACCCACAGAAGGGATGAAAAGGTTGCATCGACTTTGCCCATCCCAGGGTTTGAACAGATCTGTGGTGGGGAAGCGCGAAGTACTACTATAAATGTGGTATTAATGTAATTAGGTGATGTAAATACATTAATACCCTCAAAAACGACAACCCAATTTTACTTCACACACATTGCAATTCATTAATTTTCTATTAAACCGGATACGATTCATTATTTCAACAAACCGGATTCCTTTCCGGTGGCATTTGGATTAAATTCGTAAAAAACTTTTTTTTTTTTAACTAACAGTAAGACAAAATTTGTACAAAAATATTTTATAAAATATTAGAATCCCGATTCATTATTGGTTTATATTATTTTTTATTTGATTTTATTGAAATATTAACCAATATACTTAAAACATATATCATTTTTTTCAGCTGTGTAATGATTTATTGTAACAAGTATATGGACAGCCGATGAACATGGGTGTGCTTGTTTTGGCAGTATTTTCAGTGTATTATAAAAAGAAAAATTGGGATTCTGTTTTATTTATGCTATTACTATGTTAAGGGTTGCAAGTGGGTACAAAATTGTTTCTTTCAAGGAAGTGTAATTAATAAGTGCTGTGATATATGTATTTTTTTTTTATGAGTAAAACAAATACCCACTATCTTACGCTTATGTTCTGTTTTAAAAAATGTTCGCCTCTCACGAAATTTTTTTTAAAATTGATTTTAAGACAATTTTTGTTTGCTGTTGGTTTTTTGTTTGAAAAAAAAAGTTTCAAAATGTCATGGAGTTTAATGGTCTAATAGTTTAAATTTAAGGCAAAATTAATTTTTTTTCTTCTGAATTTCTAATTAAAAATTTCATTTGGGGTCAAGATATCGTATCAAGATAAAAGAATACAAATCATATTAAGTTTCCTTATGAATAATGTTTATTTATTATTATTTTTTTATATAAATACGCTTGAATTATGTTACAGTCATACCTCTATTAACGAAGTCGCTAAATCCTGAAAAAAAAGTTCGTTATACTGTAAATTCGTTAAATAGATATTCATCATTCAAGGTACTTTAAAAACCACATAAACCAAATTTTAAATTCATAAATACTATGTATTATTAAAAAAATATTTATTCCCACATTTTGAAAATTAATATCGATCCATTTTATATATCATACCCATTAAAAAAAAAAATCTGCAATGAAATAATAATAATAATAAAAAAAAGGACAAAATTGTTCAGGAAATATACATTGTATTTTCAACTTAAAAAACAAACAAACAAACAAAAATAATAAAAAAAACAAAACAAAAAAAAAAAAACACCATACTAAAACTGCTTAATTTTTTTTAAAACTACTTTATCTGATTTTAAGCCTACAAGTAATTTTAAGGTATCCGACTGGTTTAAAATCATCATTTCCTTCAAAAAAAAAAAAAAAAAAAAAAAAAAAATTTATTTTTTAGTCTATTTTTGTAGCCTGTTTAATAAGCTTTCTTAACATATCTTACTTTTAACTCTGTGTCAAATAGAAAAAAAGTTATAGCTGTTTTTGTTTGGGAAAGTAAGCCCAAATCGAAACCGGAGTTTCGGTTGATTTTCAACCGCAAAATACGATTTTTATTCATTTAAAATATTTTAGCGAATTATTAATATGTGTTTTGTCCTTGGCTTATAAAGTATACACCGCAGGAAAAAAAATTGTGTTCGACACTTTGTCTTCCACTCATTTCGAAGTTCTCTTTTCGACAACAATAGAAATCAGTTTTAGAACACGTATCACTTGTTGCCGAAGAAAATATGTTAAGGACTGCGAAAGAAGTGAGGGGAGTAAAGCACGATAAAAACAAAGTTATCAGCTGTGGTGTGTCAGTAAATGGAACATGACAACGTCGAGGCTATTCCTCTTTAAACGGCTGTGCAACAGTCATCCATTGACATTGGCAAAGTGTTGGATACGAAAATTTTATCTTCGTATTGCAGAATATGCAACATGAAAAAACCAAATACTTTGAAGGTAAATCATATGTGCTCAAATTTTGCTGGCAATTCTGGAAATATGGAGCCTGTCGGTGTTTTCAGAATGTTTGAGCGCTCAAAACATCTACGAAAATTACAGTATTCTGAATATTACGGTGATGGGGATTCGAAAGCATTTGAAGCCGTGAAAAACATATACGGTAAAGACTCAGTTACAAAGTTAGAATGCATTGGACATGTGAAAAAGAAGGTTGGAGGACGTCTGCTGAAATTGAAAAAGAAAAGTCTTGAGGAAAAGGGAAAATTGACCAACAAATTGATAAATAAGTTGCAGAACTATTATGGTATTGCAATTCGAAGCAATGTTGGCAATTTAGAAGGTATGCAAAAGGCTGTTATTGCAGCCTTTTTTTCATTGTTGCTCTGGTAAAAACAAGCAGATGCATGGTCAATGCCCAAAAGGTGCGAACATCTTGTGAAAATTCCAGAGAGCAGAATTTGTTGGAGATGCGTTGAAAGAAAAATCCACGGATATTCCAAATTCAGTTATAAACTCTATTAAAAAGACATATGGCTTTTTGCGATCAAAATCTCCTAAGAAAATGTCTTCACGGGAAAACTCAGAACTGCAATGAAAGTTTCAACAATGTCATGCGGAGTATAATTCCAAAAGAGACCTTTGTTGAGCTACAAACACTCCGCTTAGGGATTTATATTGCACTAATACTTTTTAATTCTGGTTTTGCTGGTCTGTTACCTCTACTTGAAAAGTTAGGAATGGAATTAGGGCCTGAAATGAAGGGATATTTTTGGTACATTGACAATACGAGAATTGTTGATTCAACGAGGCATTCTAAACCAGATAAGAAACTGTCTCGTAAAAAAAGAAAGGCCCTTCAAAAATGTAAAAGTTTGAAGTATGAGGTTCAGGAAGGCACTACGTACAAATCTGGAGAGTTTGAATGCCTTCCTAAATCTTTAAAAAGTTTTATTGTAAATATAAACTTTATTTTGCATTTTCTGAAGAATGTTATTTTTGTACATAATGGTTAACGGTAAGAGTGATATTTCTTAAACTAATTGAAATATTCTTATGAAATTTTTTGAGTTTGTTCTTTGTATTATAAGCTATGCTTTCTGCTAAAAGCTAAGGATAATTTTAGAATTAAGTTATTTTTTAATGTAATTTTATATGAAAAAATTTTTTTTAAGAAATATTCTGTGTTTTTTATGTTGAACACTTGTATTTCATAATTTTATTGTAAGACTTGACTTTTTTTAATAGACAGCATGGTTAAACATTGAAGAATTGTATTCCTGCAAAAATTTTATTTGTTTTTGTAATATATATATTTTTAGAGTTGTTGGTGAAAGAGAAAATTTTTTGTAATATTTTGGTTTAAATTTCTCAATATTTTGAAAAATAATTTTTCAAAATATCCTTTTTACTGTATTTTGGTAGTTTTGTAACATACTTGCTTGAAAAATAACATTTAAATAATTATTTAACTGAACCCAGTCGGATACCTTAAACGTATATTATTTTATAACCAGTAATTTTAAGCATAAACTACCTTATGCGTCCTTAAATTTAATTACTGGAAAAATCTGAGTTTTAGATTGAAAAATTATGGCCACATTTCATTACCCTAGGCGAGCTAAGCACCTGGGAAAACCAGTTCAGGGTCATTTGATTACCATAGAATGTGATGAAATAAAGAATAATTTGAAAAATGTCATAAAATATTTTAAAAATAGAGAGAAAAAAAATTAATAATTCTAATTGGATTACTCTGTTAAATGAAAACTAGGTTATTTTCATGTCAACAGAACTACTATTTTGCGTACATGTATCGTGTGAATTGTTAAATTTTACCTTAGGATTATAAAATCAAAGGAAAATTGTTATTATTAAATTATAAAAAAGCTTCCCATTTTTCAAAACCAGTAATAACACATCATCCATTAATATTCTCAGTATTAAAAAAATAGTTGCAATTTTTTGCTCTTCTGTTTATTGTGTAAGCAGGGATTTTTTTTTCTTCTTTTTTTTCTCTAAATCATCAAATAATTGAGTCTTTTTTTAAATGCCTTTTCTTTTCTGGGTTTATCTTTACATTTTTTTTAGAATTATTTCTTAATATTCTAGGTTTGAACTTGATCAGTAATGGATATGTTATTTTAATGTGTTTATAAATTTATAAAATAATTTTGTTATCATTACAAATGTATTTTTATGTAATTGTTAGACACGTTATTTTAGTGTTACTAAAAATATTCCGAAAGGGCAATTTTAAGATATTTGAAAGCCAGGATTTAATTTTGTTTTTCATTTCTTGCTTTTTTATATCTTTTATTTTGTACTAATTGTGCATTTGTGTCGTAGATTTTTTTTTGTTCTCGATGTCTTTTCAAGCAGACTCGAGTGTTATTATTTTTCTGTATGTTACCCTATATTAGCGAAAGGGGGCAAGGGGAGGTGGCTATTTCCCGGGAAACTGGTTTGTAGCTCTAAACTCTTTGTAGCGACCTCGGTTAATTTAGACATTTTGCCAATAATCCTTGTGTCGCTTTAGAGCAGGGATGGGCCAACTCTGACTCACTGGAAGATTCTATCCAACCCGCGGGTAGAATTTTAATTTGCCGGTCCGAGGCAAATTAAAAGAAACTTATATATATATTATGTATCCATCACCTTTTTGACTTTATTTAAATATTTTTTTCCTTCCCTTTTTTCAAAGGACTGATGATCTTTTTACTTTCTCTATTTTTGTTCTACAAAACATAAATCAACGGAAAAAGCTAGCACAGACGCTTTCAATTGGTAAAGTGTTAAAAGCGGAAGCTCTTTGTTAGTTTTAGCTGCAGATTGGCACCAACAAGAGTTATCTCTTTCTCGAGGAGCAGACATATGGAAACCCAATATAGGTGAATTAGACCTCACATGTTTCAGACTGCGCATTTTAAGATCCGGTCAGAGGCTTTTTCTTTCGGTCGGAATTCTAATATTATTGATTGCATATGGAAAGACTGCGGACATATAGCATCATTGTGAATAGTGGTGAAATTATCAAAAGTATAGCGTAGCTAGAGTGCTTTTTGGAGTTATTCGTAAAATATTACAACCCAAAATGGCTACTGAAAACGTAAATTTGATTCAGATTGCCGTGCTTTCAATGATCAATGGACCTAGAAATATTTTTTTACAGCTGTAAAAGATAAACCAGTGTGTTTCATCTGCAATTAAGCTGTAGCTGTCTTAAAAGTATATAACATTTCCCGTCATTTCACATCGAAGCATAAGAATTCCAATTACGAAGCAATGTCCAAATATTTAAAAAAAAATGCAGAAAGTCTTTGTAAAAAACTATCCCGCCGACAAATTTTTTTCTGAAAGGTAAACAGTATCCAAGAAACAGCTACTCATGCAAGTTACATTGTAGCATACAATATTGCTAAAAATAATAAATCTCTCAGTGATGGGGAGTTCCTTAAGCAATGCATGGTTCGAGTTTGTGATGTTTTATATGTCCATACCAGAAAAATAATTTTGAGATTCTAAGCTAATGATGAAATCTTAAAAATGAATTCGCAATTTCCTTCATCTGATTAACATATTTGAATCGTAATACTTGTATATTGCTTTTAAAATTTTTTTTAGAAATATTTATCTCAGCTCACCCAATTTTTTTTTTTTCGAATTTTGGGCCCCGACCAAAAAAGCTCACCCATCCCTGCTTTAGAGTGTGATGTTAATAAATACACAATCTCGAGCACATTTTTTTAAATTGCGAGATCCTAAGCAGCGGGTTCTGCATCAAGAATAGTCGAGGTCTTACTTTCCTGCGACACTTTCTTGGAGTTGTATCTCAGCAAGAAAATGCCCATTCATATGTTGCTAAGAATGTTCAAACTTTTTTCATACGGCAAGTGTCACTTCAATGCTGCTGTCACTCTCATTGCTACGAGTGGCATCAGCATAAAAAAATTGATTTGCGGCATTATTTTCGCATACAATAATTTATTTAAGACAGTTTAAATAATACGTGGAAATTTTTTTGTTTTTTTTCTGAAGATTCTTTCATAGCCATGTGATTTTCAGAAGTAGTAGGACACATTGTGACGGGCTCACGCGTCTTTTCTTTAACATAACCTCTGGGTTCTTTGACGGCCAAGATTAATGGCAACTCTTTTCCAACCAAAATCCAAGAAGCGAAATGCGAATAAGAAATACAAATAAGATAGCTTTTGAAAGAACAGAAGTTTCAGTAAGCAGAAGGGCAATTTGATGAATGTTATGTTTGGAGGAGATACAAGCGTGAATTGACAGCCTATCGTAAAGTTACCGAGACACCCAGCCACTGCTACAAGGTGCATACCACTGCACGCGTGCCCAGACGTTTCCATACAGTGATTGAATCTTAGTTTGGATTAAGGTAGGACTGATTATTTGATATTAGGACTTGTAATATTATCAGAAGTGAGAGTAGGCGGATAATATAATTATTTAGATAAAGTGGTCTAAGCTACGCGAATCGGTTTAGCTATTTCTGTGTGTTCGTTCATTCTAGATTCTCATTTATATAAATTTATCTAAATTGTTAGACGTTTAAGTTATATTCTTAATAAAGTCATATTAAGAATTTAAAATGTCTGTTCATTTTGAGAATCCCACACCTCTAGCTCACGCTGACAATCAAGGATATGGTCACCAAAGGGGGGCCATATCACAACATTAATAAAAATTTATGCTTTTAACTCTTCCAATACTTTTTCACAGAAATGCTTATTAAAACAAGGATAGATGAAAAGTTCCAGATCCCTTATAAATAACGTTAATTTCTATGTATACATTTATATGTATACATAGATCCATAGTTTATGTTCTTTGTTTTTCTTCATTTGCACTTTACAGTTTGT
>BMAV01017215.1:31696-45012 GCA_019973955.1 Trichonephila inaurata madagascariensis | reverse complement strand
TGACAATCAAGGATATGGTCACCAAAGGGGGGCCATATCACAACATTAATAAAAATTTATGCTTTTAACTCTTCCAATACTTTTTCACAGAAATGCTTATTAAAACAAGGATAGATGAAAAGTTCCAGATCCCTTATAAATAACGTTAATTTCTATGTATACATTTATATGTATACATAGATCCATAGTTTATGTTCTTTGTTTTTCTTCATTTGCACTTTACAGTTTGTGATTTTGGAAGCGTAATGCAATCGATTTTATTTTTGGAAATTAAACATATTCATCATTGTTTTTTAATATTCTTGATCTTTAAATTTATATGGTATAAAATTATAATAGAATGACCGAGATAGCAAAATTAATTGGGACAACATTCCGCCAATGGAAATAAGCACGATAAAGTAAAATGGTGTAAAGGTTTTCTTTATTTTCTAAACATAAATTATTTAAAACAATAACAAAATATAATAATCCTAACTAAAACTTTGCACAGGTTTATACAAAACTATTCATTTTTAAAATACATTTTTCTGCAACATATATTGAAGCAGTATAAATATTTATAATTCAAATCAATATACTTCATCTAATTTTTTACAATATAATAAATAGCATGTAATCTCTGACACACTTGAAAAAAATCTACAAAATTATCAATAGCAATTTTATCTAGGTTTTAATTTTTTTTTCTTCACAATTCACAAAAATATCTCAGAAATCCTCATATAACTGCCTTTAGCTCTTGTTGAGAGATAGGTTTTTGTACATCTGAAACAATTCGATTGTCACTGCTGTCTATCGAGGCTGGGGCTCTGTGCCAAACATCTTTGACAAGAACCTCCCTTTCTGTTGAATCTTCAAACGTTTTGTGCGATTAAACTGAAATAGTTGTTAATGGTAAAGGACCTGAAAAAAAAAAAGTAATTTGAAAAATTTATATATTTATAAGTAATAATGCACTTAAATTTTCTTTTTAAGGATATTATTGGCCCTGCAAGAATTCGCGTGATTATTAATTTTTAGTTTACCCGCCTATCGGGAAATAACCAAAACTTTATTTCCCCCCAAAACTGAAATGTTAGCATTTTTGAAACAAGTTGATGCAATCTTGCATCACTCGCGTATTCAGAGCAATCAGAAGAGTCTTTACTGGAAATCATATGATTTTAAAAGCTTCCGCGATTGACCAAATTATTACGAGTATAAAGTGCCGAGATTTCGGCAGCGAAAAAAAAAAGCTTTTGTTAAATGTCTCAGATGTGTGCATGTTGGTGTTATACTCTTTGTGTAAACACTTTTTATGTTGGTGTTCGTCAATAAATGGGAATTTTTCCGTAAAAAGAAGTATTCTCATCCTTTCCAGGACTGCAACAACCAGAAAAATAAATATCTTCTTAATCCAAAAATGCTTTAAGTTTAATCAGAAAGTATTATATTTTATATTAAACGGATTAACGAGAGTTTGTACATATTTTTTTAATTGTGTGTTTAATTAATTCGAGAAGACCCTTCAATTTGTCAATCAGAATTTTCGATATTTCAGTCACGTGATAAACTTTGATTTTTGCTGACTGAATTGCCCTTCTGATATGATAGGAAATATTGGTCAATTTAAATAATTTAATAATTGATACAGAAAAAGTTTACGGGCCATATTCACAATTCACTCTGAAATATGTATTTTAGTTTATATAATTTTATACAATATGCATAATATACTTAAAATAAAAAAAACATTATTAATAGTTATTGTTTTCTATAAAATACAACCTTTAACAATAAAGTGCGGTGAATATTATTATAAAATTAACGTAGATAAAATATTAACGGAAGTTACCTTACTGTTCTTTGAAATAATCACCTCCCATAACTATGCACCCCTGAGATCAGTTATACAAGTCCCGGAAACTGTACAAGAAGTTTTCTTTTGGGATGGAGTTCAAAAGCCTCGTCATGTTTCGTTGGATGTTAGGAATATCGTCAATATCGATAACACGTTTTGCTCATCCCTAAACTCTGAGTAACGATTTGTCGCACGGATTCACGGTTAATCTACAGTTCATCAGCTATCATGCGCACAGTTAATTGACGATCTTTAGTGATTAATCACCTCACTTTCTCAGTATTTTCGTCACTGAAGCAGATCGCCAGTCTTCCGCTACTGGGGTTGTCAGAAACACTTTCCCGGCCTTCTCGAAAACGGGTGAACCACTCGTACACACACTTGATGGACAGTACTCTTCATAAACACGTACCAGCATCGTATAAGTTTCTTTTGGTGTCTTGTTAAGCTTAAAACAAAACTTTAAATTGATCTTTTGTTCGCTAATTTTCCTGTTCTCAGTTAACCAACATACTAAACAAGCACTATGTAAAACTAGTTTTACACGGAACACAAATGAGTTTCAACTGAACAATGGTGGTGGTGGTGGTGGGGTAGATGGTCAACATATGCCACTATGCATGTGCAACGTTTTGTTTCGCCAGTGTTGCCAGATAGGCTGTTCTGACTTCATTCACTGAACTTTATTGTCAAAGGTTGTAAAAAGTTCTTACTTGAAATTCTTTTTATCAAAGTGTTCTTTTCAGTTAAAAAGAATATTATACCCGTTCAAAGTATCAAATAAATAATTCTATTAATTTTTTTGAACAATTTACGAATGAAACAATTTGTATTATGATATTAACGTTATTTGAATAATTTGTTGAGCAAAATTCAGGCAGTTTTATATTTTTTTAATTATTTATGTGATTATTTTTATGTTTTCAGGACAAAATGGCTATGTTCTAGGTTGAATTTGAAATTGTTTATTTTAACGTTTGAATCATCATTCTTGGTATCCAGTGGTTTGAAAGTAATATTTCTTTCAAAAAAATTTATTCGTCAAACTTCAAATAATATATTACTAGAAAATGTTTGTATTTTCCGAGGACATTTGAAAATTTTCAAATAGATCGAAAATGGACAAATATACAGAACTATTTCATTTTAAATTAAAGATAGCAGCGCTCATTTAATTAAACATTCCTATTCATTTAATCAATGGAGTCTATGTTAAATAGGATATTGATTTTATACACTTTTAAATAACTTTAAAGCAATACTGTAAACCACACACAGGGGTGTCAAACTTGAGGCACGAAACGTACTTTCTTGTTTTTCGGCCAATATATCGGCGCACAATAAGATAAAATAAAATAACAGACCGACGTAAAGTAAAAATAAGATAGGTAGAATTTACTAAATTTTTTTAAAATTATATTCTTTTTTTCTCCTACTATTAAACAAAATGTGCACATTTATTTCGAATACATCTATCATTATTTTTTGAACTTGAAAAACATGCGGCCCTCAACTTAATATAAAATAGAATTTGTGGTCCGTAATTTCATATGAGTTTGACATGCCTGCTGTAGACAAAACAAAAAGATCCAGCCTTTAAATACGCAACAGACTATCATCATTCATTAATTAAACGTATCAATTTCTCGCTGAATTGTAAATCTAACAGATATTCGCATCCTTTTTCCCCTCAAAATATCTAATCTCATGGACATTTTATTTATTTAATGAAATAAAATGACGTATAATCAGATTGTAGGACAACCAAGCTCATTAAAAGTTAATTTAATAGTACAGATAAAATTTCAATAATCTCATATTATTTCAAACTCAATAAGGAAATATGGATAATTTTATGAAGTAATAAATAATAATTATTAATGTTAAATTAATTAGTCATTATTCTCCTCTTTAGTTGTGGTATAACTATACAAAACTAACTATTTTTCTCTAAAATGTCAATAAAAAGAAATTAAGGGAAACATTAAGGTGTCTAGCTAATTCTGTAACTGTAAAACTATTGTCATGTGTT
Organism: Trichonephila inaurata madagascariensis; assembly: GCA_019973955.1. NCBI lineage: Eukaryota > Metazoa > Arthropoda > Arachnida > Araneae > Nephilidae > Trichonephila > Trichonephila inaurata. The sequence goes on along the minus strand of BMAV01017215.1, from coordinate 41,137 downwards.
CTTATAGATAAATAATCTATAAAATTAATAAAATATAAAAAATTTTTAAATCTAAAGAGACTATAGTAGCTTGATTTGCACTGTACAATACAGTCATTTTGATTTGCACTGAATATTTTACACTAAGAATGAGTCACATATGAACAGCGGATATTGTTCTTGCAAAAGTTGTCTTCTTCATCGACTTCCAAGTTGCAATTTCAATCTAAAGTAATAATACACCAACTGATGGCCTTAACACAATTCAGTGCCGAAGTAAAGTTGTGGAGTTCCTTTTCTATGGCTATGGGCCTTATATGTTGGTCCGAAGTCATGTTGGAATCCCCGGCAAAGAAGGAGCCGACCAAAAAGTCAAGCAGGGAGCAGAGTTATCTCAACCGGAAGTACCTTTGACACCCAGAAGAGCAAAGAGCATTATATCCACATACATTGACAAATTACTGACTTGACCCAAAAAACCAAGAACCTTGGAAAGCCATGGGAAACCCTGACCACAGGGGGTCCTATCCCGAGGTACCCGGAGAGAGTCGAGGCTGTTGTCCGCTTTCGCCTAACCACCAGACATAACCTTTTGAGAGTATACCTCCACAGGCTTGTCCTGACTGTCTGATGAGACCTGCCCGCTATTCGGTCATGTCAGGATGGATGGCGACCACCTGCTCCAATTCACTGGACTCGATGAGTACTCGACTGACGCCGTCGTCAGTCGGTACTGGGAGGTTCGGCGTCAAATAGTCAAGAAGCCAAGCACGGGCGTTGGATAAACAAATAAAATAAATAAATATTATTTTTTTACACAACTTCCTCTTGAGAATTCTGACCTATGGAAACCATTTACAGAAAGGTGAAACTCTTCCTGCAGTTTTCTTCTCGCTTTGTGGAAACTATGACCTTATCGCTATTTTTAATTTTATTTGATCAAAAATTAAACTTTATGGAGCAAAAAATAATTATTATCTTTATTTCCTTTATCGAAATTATAATGAGAGACTAAAGCAGTTTGATTGCTAAGAACCGAGTAACATTGCGTTCTTTCTTGCATGCTATTAATCGAATCACGGTGCTCCGAGGTGGTTGATCACTCTCCCAAGAACTGACCTTGAGAACCAGCGCTTTCAGAACACACACAGGTGGATTTGGCAAAACGGTTTATGACAGAAAATGGAACCTAAGAAATAGATTTTTAAAAAGGGAAACTGGGAAGCTTTAAGCAAAATTTACTCACAAGGTGGACATTCGGTGACGTGTATACAAGTCCCATTGATGTCTCTTTTGTAACCGTCCTTACAATCACAACCTGGGCGGCACATAGTCATTTTACATGTATGGCATATCATGGCACACGTATTGCATTGATCCATGCAATCTGTCTCCTCCTCAATTTCACCATCGCACACAGCTGAAAAAAAAAACAAATATCAGTTAAGAAAAATATAAACCTATATTCAGTGCCGATTTAAGCTCATTTTGGGCCCTGGGTGAAGAAAATCTATAGGTAGAGAATCGAAATTTATAACCAGAAAATCTGGTAAGTCCAGCTTATCCGGGCCTTTCTGGGCGCCCGCCCCAAGTGCCCAATGGATAAACCGGCACTAGCTATATTAATCAAGGAAGTATAAAATTTGGATGTACAGATTGTTTAAATATGTTTGTATCTGATCTTGACATGTCTTTGAAGATTAAGAAAAATCTAGTTCAAAACCAAAATACATAGTTTAGAAAGTAATTTGTTGAATTATTTGAATCTTCAATTACATCGAAAAATCATTATTAAAATATGGTAACTGCAAATTACTCTATTTCCAATTTAACGAAGAAAACAAAGAGGGAAAATGTTTGGTGTTTTTAAGAGTTAATATTCTGTTATTAAATATAAGCATAGCATTTAAAGTGAGTTGTATACCAGTTTGTTCAGTTTTTAGATAATCACGTTTTCTGTCAATGTTACAGCTTTAAGCTATTAATTTGTTACAAGCAATTATTTATCTGATGTTCCATTTTTTTTAATGATATAAAAACAAGTACTATACGTTTTATATTCACAAACTACTCATGATGACATTGTAAGATAAGGGTTCAAATACTTACGATCATCACAATCTTCTGGCTCGACGCAGCTACCATCTACATCTAAGATGAGACCATCCCTACAGTAGCAACCGGGTTCGCAATCCGTTGGATGGTCCACGCAGGCCTCCGCTCTAGCGAAGTTCGGACAGGTGTTGTGACATTTAGGTTTGCAATCCCACCATTCCTCATCCAAACCGCAAGTCACTAGAATTAAAATATATATATATAACCCTGTTAAACATATTTATGTAATGCATATGGTTGAAATAGGTATAATGAATGGTACAAATATTGATAAGATTCGTGACGAATATTACTCAGCACCTGAAATTAGAATTTGGTGAAATAGAAATAAAATATTTGTTTTCTGTAAATAAAGCAATAAGAAAATATGAACACTGAGAAAATTGAAATTAGATAGGAGAAGAGTTCTAGCGATTAGTGCCTATATCAGGGGTGGCCAATCTTTTTGCGAAGAGTGCCACTATCTAATAAAAAAACTATGTGTGCCACTTCAAACTTTTCAACAAATAAAAGAATAGGAATTGCTGCAAAAAACTTTATTTATAGTCTTATTATGGAATTTTTACGCAAATAGTATATATTTTATGCAAGTCTCTCTCTCTATATATAAGTAGTGGAAATTTAAAAATAATGTGTGATAAATAATATAGAACTCAAGTTTAATTTTGAATTTTTTTTTCAGTTTCTATCAGTTAGGTTAGGTATAAAATAAAGATGATTAATCAGAAATTTTTTTTTCTAAATAATTATTATTCATGTTTCTATTTTCTGGTCATTAATACTTTCTAAATGGGGTTTTTCAATTAGTATATTCTTTACTGAGTCATATTACATTAGGATTAGTTCTCCAAGATGCTAACAAAATCGGCTTGTTTTAGGTGTGAATCAGTTTCTTTTTCTTCTCCAAAATCGAGACAAAAAAAAGCAAAAGTATGTTCACAAAAGAAGATATATAATCAACCAGAATTGGAAAAGAACAATCCTTTCCTCGTAGTCTAAATTTAAATTATTTAAATATCTTATAGTAATGGTATGAAAAACTAAACCTCAAAGCCTACATTCATTCTTGAGAAATAAGCCCTCACTGGGCACAGTTCATTGTTTACTTCCTGATATTTTAAAACACGTTCTCTCATATTTTTCGGAATCCCACAACTGTACTTCCTTTGGAAAACTAACACTCACAACAATGACGGAGGGTTGTCTATTGTAATTTAATTAAGTGTATTTAAAATTAATTTTGATGTTTTGCTTTGTCTGAGACAACCACCATTCAACAAAACAATAAAAATAATTAGTATTTATTATAATTTTTTCATAAGTCTTCGTGTGCTACTTTTACAACTCAGCTGTACCTCACTGTGGTACGAGTGCTGCGGGTTGGTCACATAAAAAACACATTACATAAAATATCATTTAATATTTAATAAACCTTTCATAAATAAGTTTATTTAATTTTAAAAATAATTAAATGAAATGAAAAAAAATTGACCGATGAATCGAACCCAGACCTCGTGCATAGTATGCAGATGATATATCAACCAAGCTACGAAATCGTTGTAGGAAATTGAAATTTAACTGTATAAAAGCTAAGCATGAATTTCGAAGGCTTTTTTCTCCGAATTGACTGGGCATTCGGCGGAATTACATTGAGAGTTGAACACCCTAAAGGAGTACTACTATTACACCAAGTCTCGACCCGAAATGAATTTCCTTAGTCGTGCCCTCTCCTTGTTAGTTATTTTTATAAAAATGGCTGATCATTCGGTGTCCCAAACTTCACCAGCGACCGCAGGATCGCGACATAGTTGCTACATTTTTGTCGATGAACCTTTCACTGTTAAGTTTAAATTCATCATTATGACGATTCCTCACCATTAAAGAAGAAAAAAGCAAAGAAATGATATTTACTTTTTTTCGATTTTGTTTAAAATACATTTATTTAAAATACATTCTTTATACTATATTCTCTCTTTTTCTAGAATTTATAACATTTTTAGAATTTTATATACGCTATTTATGAAGATGTACAGAATTTAAATACATAAGTAGAGAGACAAGATCGAAAATAAAATACAAACAAAGACAAGATTATGAAATAGAAAATGATGTATATGTATTATGATGAAAATTTGTTTGGGTGATAATTATAAGATGTTATAGCGACTTTATTTACTTTTCATTTCTAAGATGTCTTTTGGGCCAATGAATGACGTTAAAACCTATGTAATTAATGCATATTTTGTTGAATGGTTTCTTTTTGTATTATATATATTTTAAAAGGAGTTTGCGATAAATGAATTTATCGTTCTTTCCATCTGACAAAAGTAAAATTTCAATGGGTTCAACACATAACGGTCGCATAATAAAGATAAACATGTGTTCTCCATTGAATTCAAAGCAAACATTAAACTTAGCTGTAAAGCTTGGTTAAAATTTCAAAGTTCATAATTGGGTAAAGATGTCCAAATGTTATAAAAAAATTTCTTCAAAAAGATTTTAAAATTTTAAAACAAATCTTATTTTATACATTTATTTTTAAATGAAATGCATTTTGTTCATCCATGTGCGTTATTACTGTCGACAAACATATACTTTTTACGAGAAAGTATCTGCCACAAGAGCAAAAGTTGGCAAAAACGAAGCTCATGAATTTTGATTAGATGGAAATACATATATTTTATTGTGTGACTATGACGTCAGATGAGTTTTTGAATTGATTGGCTAGAAACACGTGCTTATCATTATTATGAGACTATGACGTCACATGAATTAAGCCTATACCAGCTCCATAATGAAAGAAAGCCCGTGAAAGAAATTATACTTACATTCGAAACATTCATCTGGGGATACGCAGCGCCCTTTTTCATCGATGAGGAGTCCTTTGTTGCAACCACATCCTGGCTCACAAAAGTCTGGACAGGGTTCATCGCTGTCGTAGTTGAAACAAGTGTGTTGGCAATGGGGCACACAAGCATAGTAACTTTCATTCTCGTAGCACTGAACACCTGAATAAAATATTGGGATGTATAAAGTTATGAGCATAGAATTTATATATATATATATATATACGTATAATTATATAAAATCTTGAGTTAATAAAAAAAGAAAAATCTTAAGGCATGTAATTTCAAGACATAATCATGAAAAATGATAATTGTGTTTTAAAATTTCTTACATCGAAATAAAAGTGTAGACAGCGAAAGCTAATGTTAAGAAAGTAATCGTATATAAACATATTTTCGAATAAATTCATCACAATAATAATATCATCTGTTTGTTTAAAGTTTTTTTTATGTAATGGTGGCAAAATATTGTTCTATTTGATGTAAAAAATAGCGGACGATAATAGTAATCACAAAGGTGCAACAAGTGACTTTCTAAACTGAATACTTTTCACCTTAAACGTGGTAGTAAATTACTTTGAATGTTGCTAAATTAGCAAATTTATCCCCCATTCGACTGTATAGACATAAAATATGATGGTAAGTTTCAGAGGGGAAAATTGAACTGAAAACCAAATGAGAAATTGCCGTTCTGCAAAGCTAATTCGACATGAAAAGAAATTTATTGTTAGAAGAAGTGTGAAGGATTTTGTTCGATAAATTTTTCGTTTTTTAATACATATATATATTGAGTTCTATTTAAATTTCTTTTCTCTTTATCTTGAATTAATTTTTAATTCACTATTTAAATTATACAGTATTTATAGATATTGTTTAGATAGAAATTCTCTTCCATATTATTATCGTCTGCTCTAACACTAATTTATCTGATTATTTAATTTATTTACTGAAAATAATCCTTTGTATCCTTTGTTGTTGAAGTTATTTTGCTTGTGTTGGCATCGTTTGTAATTATTCTAAATATGTTTTTTTAGTTAGAGAAAAGAATTGTTATGCATAATCGATGCAGATTGAACTTAATACGTAAGTAGTTTTTACATGATTTAGAGGTATTATTATTTTTCTGTTGATCTTTTTCGTCATTTGAACGATTATAAGAATAAAAGGTATTCATAGAATAAACTTTAGCTACTATTAATCACAATCATTGTAAATTTTTTTACAGAATTCAGTTCACGGTTATAATCTTTTTTTTGTCCTGAAACAGTTCAAAAAGGGCTGAGATTTGAAAAATTTTTGAGTCTAAAGGGCAAAAAGCTCAGATAGATCGAAAAATCACTTCACAAAACAAGTCAATATTTTTATTGGAATCTCATATTATTTTTACAATGAGTAAATTTAATATTTTTAGTTCCGATAGAGATACGGAGATAAAATTTGGAATTTAATGCTAAGAATTTAATTTAAACAGCGAAATGAACAAAAAAGGATAATTTTGAGTAACATAATAAACATTAAATTATTTCTGTTAGATTAATTGTAAAACTGTGCATGCAGCGTATTACACTTAATTAAAATATTAAATGTTCATAAAATTTGATAAAGTTTTATTTAAAAAAATTGAAGACTTTTTTTTCGTAATGTAATTGAAAATAAATTTTAAAAAATTATTATTTATATTTAATGTTGTTTTTCTAGTCACTTATAACTGATATTAATTAAATTATATTGACAACAAAAAAATTTGGATACAATCATTTTACCTGCAGGGGGTTCTATTGTCGTGTAGTTATTAAGAGGGCTTGCATGAAATTTTTCAGTAGTAGTGCCAATCAATGTCGTAGATTCATCTGAAAATATTAAATATATAAATGCCATCTCAAAAAAGAAAAAAATCTACAATTTTTATAAAAATGTATACATAAATAAATATATTTCGAAATTTTTTTTTTCAAAATCAATTCTACAATTATATTTTGAAAAACAGTATATTGGTTGAAAAAAAAAATTCTCTCTTTTTTTTCTGTTAAATTAAAATATATATATATATATATATATATATATATATACATGTTATTAAATATGCTATTGTATTATTTTTATCGTAAATAGCGGAAAAAAGCAAATTTTTTGTTACTTAAAAACAAACATCTGCAATTATTAAAAATATCAATATCACTTACATGAGAAATATTAGGTTGGAAAAAAATTATTTAAAACATGTCGGTCCAAGATCCGTTTCTCCAATGATACAATCACAGATTTAAAGAAATTGTTTATTTTTAGTTCCTTCTTGATAATTTCTTTAACTAGTATTTGAGAGACGCGAGTACCTCAGATTTTCATACTATCATGTATGGCTGAAATGTTCAAGTGGTCATGGTCGCAAACTCATGGCCGGTATTTTCAAATCGCGGATTCAAGTCCTGGTGCCACTGTAGCCTATCGAATGGAGGCGCTGGTGCACATTAAGTCTTTTGAGACTCAGAGGTCTTTAAATTGGTGTAGTGGGGAAGTTTGGAAAGTAGACTGCCAGTTTACGTGTCGTCCTCGTCACCTGAATGAGGTTCTTCAGCAATAGACCTCGTGTTGCTTTAGAGTAAGACGTTAATAAATAATCACTAACTCATAATGTGGTGTTCATATTATGGTTTCATTGCTATTGTCTTCATACCTTTTTTATTACAAAATTTGAGTGGTCTTTCATTTTTATCAAGTTTTGGCTTATAAAAGTTGTCTGCTTCATTGTAGTTATCTTAATTTCTTCGAGAACCTTTTGCTCCAGTCACGATTTCAAGAGTTTTCTCTGTTAAAATAGGATAGCCTTTATCCTCTTCATCTGCTTCTAGGCTCAACTGAATGTTCTGCAGTGTAACATTTTCATCATCTCAATACATAATGCTGTGAAAATTTAGAATCCAGCTATGATCACATTTTTTGAGTTGCAGTAATACACTTGTAATTTGTCCAGCACATTTTTGAAAGACCTTGAGGTTTTACTTCGGCTCACTATCACAAACTTCAACATATAAATTTACACGACAAAGCAGAAACTCTTTCCTCAATAAGCTTCATCCCAGGTGTGTTTTTTCCCAGCTCTGGATACTTAGGTACTGTCTCGGGTAAGTAACTATCTCCAATACAGCTGCTGCTAACTAGCTTTTTACAAGCATATTAATAACGAATTTTTTAATGACAGTCCGGATTAAACGGCTTCTGGTAAAATGGGATTAAAATTAATAACGGCTTATTGTATCATGAACCATTTTCCTCAAAGAAAATATTAAAAAATAGGAAAGAGAAAACATTAGTAAATAAAAAGCATTGAACGCTTAGAATTTTTTTAAATACTCATAAATAAACCTACAATTCAAAAGAGAATGAAATATTGAACATTTAATTTAATCGTCATTTTCTTGATGTATCTCGTGATATAAGAGCTATTTGCTGTCAATCGTTTGTTTTAGAGTTCAACTAAAAATTACGAATGACACCCATAAGATATTTTTATTTTAAAATAAGATTAAAAAAAGCTTTAAAATGCTTAGTTTTAATTTTATATTTTCACAGACTGTTGCAGGAAACTGTTTCATGTTGTGAAATATTTAGATCTTTTAAATTTCTTTTCTTTATTTTGAATTAATTTTTAATCGATTGTTAAAATTATTCAGTAGTTATAGATATTGTTTAGGTTGAAAATTCTCTTCCATATTATTATCGTCTGCTTTAATTCAATATAATTCATGTAACTCTAACTTATCTAATTACTTAATTTATCTGCTCATATCTAATCGTTTGTTGCTTAAGTTATGTTGCTTACATTGACACATCTTTTTTAATTATTCTAAATAGAGTTTTTCAGTTGGAGAAAATAATCGTAATACGTAATCGACGTGGGTTAAACTTAAGACGTATTTAATTTTTGAATATTTTTTTGAGATATCGTTCATATGGAGATGTTTTTGATTAATTGTGAATGATTATAAGAATAAAAACTCCGGGAAATAAATTTTTGGCTACTATTATTCATACTGGATTTACTTTAATCCAAATAGAGTATTTACTTTTAAAAATGAAGCATTAATTCTCGTGATGTATTGAATTTAAATCTCTATCATAAAGTATATTGCTATAATCTATTAGTAAAATAAATAACTACTTTAAAACACGATGCACGTGTTTGTAACGTTTGAAACAGTGCAAAATCCAAATGGATGCGTGCAGCGCGTTCATAACATTGAGAGATAGATTGAGATGAACGAGTTCAGGACGTTCGCAACGCGCGCGGTCTAAGGGTTCAGCACTGAATTCACATTTCTAATATTCCTCCATACTGATAGCTCCGCATCACTTATTGTATTTCTTGTCAGTACATCCGCCATTGATTTTTAAACTCAAAATGTTTGCAATTTCTTGCCATTTTAAACTTCTCAATAGTGGAGCCTAATTAATGCTTTTTAATGCCATAAAGTCATTGATTCTTGAAAGAATTTATTGAAGA
>BMAV01017215.1:0-21244 GCA_019973955.1 Trichonephila inaurata madagascariensis | reverse complement strand
GAATGTTGTCGAACAAGGGAAGGAAATCTAGAGAGGTATACTGGAACGGAACGAGAGGACGCGGATTGCGAAAACTAGGTGTGCCCTTGAAATTCACACTAGAATCTAATCAGTTGAGCCACCCGTTAAGTGACTCATTGGGAAGGGGGTTCAGGGGATTTTAAAACTCGCCTTGAAGGCTATTTGCGCGGAAAAGGGTAAAAAACGGATCCTCTCAGCATTATTTGCGTTACGCACCGTTTCGCATGAAAACAAAGGTTTTAGCCCATCCGCATGGGTGATGACGAGGGAATTTGAGACCCCTCAAACCCTAATTTACGAGAAGAGGGTTGACGGGAGAAAATTTACCCGGGACAAAGTTTGCGAGAATGCGTTCGCGAAATTGATAGGTATATTGGTTTCGGAACTTATTCTTTTCATTCCTGAGTTATCGAGGAATTTTATTGTACCGATGGATTTGGAAAAAGGTTATTTTCAAATTCCCCTCACACCGAGAGCTAAAAGGTACGCGACTTTTGTTACACCTTTCGGTACTTATATCCCGAAAAAAAAGATGTTTGGTTTAGTACGCGCTCCTTTTTACTTCTGCAAACTAATGACACATGTTTTGGCAGGATTAGAGTCGTTTGCTCTCCCCGATATCGATGACTTAGCCATCTTTTCCCCAAATTGGAAAGACCATGTGAAGCATATTGACCTTGTGCTAGGGAGACTAAAAGCGGCCGATTTAAAAGCACAACCTTCGAAAGGCAGATTCGCGCAGGAGGAGGTGTTATTCCTCGATCATATCGTACGGTCTGGGAGTAGATTCCCTAGTGATATGAAGATAAAGGCTATAAAAAAGATTTCCCTCCTCCCACTACTAAGACCCAAGGGAGATCTTTTTTAGGAATCGTAGGATACTACGCTCATTACATCCCGAACTATAGCGAGATAGCGTCATCCTTGACCGACGCCCTCAAGGGAAAAATTAAGAGAGAAAGCATTACGTGGGATGAAAGATGCGAGAAGGCGTTCGCAGAATTGAAGGGTAGACTTGTCTCGAAACCTATTTTGTTTGCTCCGGATTTCTCGAAGGATTTTATTTTGCAGTCGGACGCAAGTGATATAGTTGCCGGAGTAGTTTTGTCGCAGAAAGTAAACGGTGAGGAACACCCTATTCTGTACCTTAAAAAAAAATTTCTAGGGCGGAAAGAAATAGCATGGTAGAAAGGGAGTTGGATGTGATCATATTCGGCTTAAAGAGACTAAAACACTACTTAGATGGTCAGAGGTTTATTATAGAAACCTATCACAACCCCCTAAAATACCTAAGCCAAATAGGGGGGGGGCAGCAATCCAAGACTGCAAAGATGGGTTTTGTCTACAACCGTTTAATTTTGAAATTCGGCATAAACCAGGAAAACTGCATGGAATGCCGACGGATTAAGTAGATTAGAATGATGCCTTTTCAGTTTTCTTATTTTAAATTATTCTTTTTTCTGTGTGCGTGAATGTATGTTTGTGTTGTATGTGTAAAAATGATTAAGGTGTTTGTTATCAAATCTTTGAGCCTCTTGGTATGCAAACTTAGAGATAGGATAAAAAGGAATAACTGGTAAAATCCTCGCGGAGAATTGACTTAGTGTTATTTTAGTTATGTGTGTATTTAAGTTAATTGCTCTGCCCGAGAATGGTCTCACTGAATCAGGACCACTAGCAGAGTTACCAGTAGTGTGATGTAACTTCCTAGTGTCCCATGAAATGGACACTTGAAGGGGGAGGCAGCTGTGATGAAGCCGATCTCTTCTCCCTATTTTCTAACATCTTCCTTGCCCCTTGCCGACAGAAGTTGCGAACATTTCAGGCATTTCCCTAATTGTTGGAAAGGAATTTCGTAACTGGGTGGTCGAGTTTCGGCACCATTTTCCCAGCTGACCGGACTGTCAAAAAGAGGATCCTTATCATTGTGTATTCATTTTCCCACAACTCGGTGACGACGTCACGTCTGAGAACGTACAAATGTGCACCCAGCCTCGGCGCCTCTTGGACTTGTGAACAGGAAACTAGACCGATTTGGCGCGGCAGAAGGGCAAGAGATCAAGGGAGCCGAGATCGGAAGGCTTCAAAAGAAGAAGAGGAGTTGAGTCCGACAAAGAGATGAGAGAGGGATGACTAGGAGAAATAGAGAGGATATAAGAAGGGCGAGAGAGTCCGGACGAGAGACTGGATTTTTGAAGGGAGCCGTTTGGACGTCTCTTGAGCGATAGGAAAAAGCGATAACTAGCCCACGAAGTACAGAGGTCTCCTACCCTGAAAGATCAGGGAATGGAAGAGAGTGCGAAAGAGCACGGCGAAGTTGGGGTCAGCGAACTCACTCAGACTCGGTGAGGAATTACCGAAAGTGAACCCTTTTTACTGTTGATTTGAATAGGACTTTCCTCTAGCGGGCGAAGTTACGCCCTTATTTTATATGAAAGAGACTGGAAATCATGACGTACACTTTTGCTATAGAATTGTACAATAATATACTAATATTATTTTTTTATTATTTTCATACTGAAATAAATAGTTATCCAAGAGCTGTGTGAAATCATTACAAGATAATGATAGTAGAAAGTAGAAAAGAAATATTTTAATCATTTTCCATAAATTCAGAGCAGACTGTATACAAATGCTCAACTTCTCGCGGGAGTTCTCAGCCCCCAGATAAAATTTTGAAGGTCATTACATTCCAATCGTTCGAGAAAGAGGGACTACATCAGACCCGAAGGTTCAATGACCTAAAATATGCAGCTACAAAAAAAAAATCGTGGTTCTGCGCATTTTTTTAGAATCCTGGGAGGATTTTCTTGTTGCTGTGGTTTACAGAACACCCCGCACGAGTGATCGCGGGCTTAAAATTCTACTCAATTTCATGAGCTGTAATGACATTTAAAACGGTCCTTAAGGTAATAAAATTCAAAATAATTTACGTACCCGTCTGTCATACAGCTGTTTCTAATCGCGGAAAAAAATTATGTTCTGGTCAGAGGGTTTTAAAAATAGGTTTGATTAAGGTATCCGACTACGTTCGGAACCGTGATTTTAAAAGAGCGCATAAATGGATAATTTTCGCATCATATTTAGTGTCACTTAGATTAAAATACATGTATAAAATTGTTTTAAGGACATTTTGACAAAAAAGTTATTTAAATACAATATTTTGGCAAAAAATTAACTTAGAATAACCTTTTTTCAAAATGTTCTCCTTTTCTGAAAAATGCTTCTATTATAATAATATTTTGCCTGTATATAGCTCAGACCTCTACACAGAGTCTGAACTATGATGTTTAAAAAATTCACATTAATTTCAGAGTTACAACTATTTCAAATAATTATCCCCATTTCTTAAAATTTCTCCCCTCTGTTGTCGTAAAACATGGATAAATCCACTTCTAAGTTATATATTTCAAAAATTCTAGTTGAGCCTCTGTAGAGAGGTCTGAGCTATATACAGGCATATAGAATAATAAGAAGAGTTTTCACAAAAGGAGAATATTTTGAAAATGGGTCATTCAATGTTCATTTTTTGTCATAATGTTGTACTTAAATAATTTTTTATTGTAATAATATTCTTAAAACAATTTTATATACATTTTCTAATCTAAGTGACACTAAATATCATAAATATTATCCATTTATATGCTTTTGCAAAATCACTGTTCCGAACGTAGTCGGGTACCTTAACGTGAAATCTACTGAAACTAAAATCCTTCCAGTTTTGGTGTACAGGGGTAATTTGAAGAGAGAAGTAAACTTCGCGATGTCGACATCTTCAACAAACCAAGGTTGAAAATTACGAAATTCATCGCCAATAACTCTCGTATTACTATATAGTGCGATGTTAATATTATAGGATACTCATGGACTAACAAAAGAGAAAACCATAATAATTGAAAGAGTTAACATGGCTATACACCTTTCATACACAAGCGCGTGCTCCATATTTTAGGATAGTTCTAGTTAGCTAAATGTATGGTTCTAATGTGTATACTGTACATCGATTGAAAGCTTCATAAAAGAATTTCGAAAAATACTATTTTATGTTTGCATTTTGAGAATAAAATAATACACGTTTTTTATATGCAACAAAAGATAAAGCCATTTAAATCTTTTTTTTTAGATGATTGTAGATAATAAAACATTGGAAATTAATTCCGAAATTAATGGTTTTAAATGTCGAAGCTATAAAAAATGTGGATAGTTTATTCTTGAAGGGAAATCATGAGTTGTATTACGGTTTAATTATAACTTTTGTCTTTTCTGCAATGAATAACATTGAATGTGCACAAACACACCCTTTTCCAAAACTAAGATCTGAAACATTTTTTTCGACACAATTCCAAACTGCATACAGTAAAACTGATAGAATTTGTACTTTTTATATTTAAAAAAACGGGTATTGCAATATCATTTATCGGTTATAGAAAAGGGGTTTTGTAGCGTTAGGATTTAAAGAAATACTGGGTTGAGATTTTGTAAGCATATAGGAATTTATGCTGCAGTTTTGTGATCATTACATTATAACCAACAATATAGCCGTTTTACAACAAAAATACTTCTCATAATTGTTTAGATAATTTTTTGAAGTAAGGGATGGGGCTAGCTTGAAATTGGTCAGTGTCAAGCCGAGATGGTTAGAAACTGCACGGAAAGTGATGTCCCCGATGTGGAACCAATTCCAGACAAGTGGTACAATCACCAGGAAGGTTAGCCAAAGCCACACAATAGAGCAACGATATCTGCACAGGATAATTACTTGACATGAAATCAAAAAGCTGCCATGCACTTTAATAATTTGATTTTTTTCTTTTAACAAAATCAACTATTTTATTTCAGATATTAGTTTATCAAGTGCAGGATAATAGCAGAGAATTTAATGAATTTCGTACTGACATCTGTATTTTTATATGAAATTAATTCAGACTTGTTTATGTATATATATAGTTTTGCTTAAAATTTATTCAAATACTTTTTGATTTTACAAAAAAAATGAAGAAATAAATTAATTGGACAAAGATTACATTGAAATCATTTAAGAAACACTCGAGCAATTTCAGTATAAGATCATATGTTTATTCTTAGAGATTTCATGTTTATCAATACATATACATAATGTAACACATTTTATAAGATGTCATAAGCGATTCACGTTAAATCTGTCAAGAACTCAAACGTCCACCCGTTGGTGTGGTAGTTAGGAGAAGGGGTGCCAGTTGAGGTGTCGCCTTCATCATTTGACCATGATTCAAAATTACGAGGTCCGTCGCCAAAAGCCCTCGTGTAGCTGAACAGTACGACGTTAATATTCACTCACTCACTTACATAATTTGTTAGTGCAACGCCTTATGACCAGGCCACTCGGAATGGTCCGGAGAGCCACAGAGTTAATTGTATCATATTGGCATATATTACGATTTCACTCTTTTAGATATGTCATTTATTTTAATTCAAAATTAAAATCTTTTCCACGTTATAATGTTGCTATTTGAGCTGGAATCCCCTCTCCTAGCTTCCATACCGCACTAATAGGAGAATGTTTGATTCATGATCGAATAAACGTGCACCAGTCCCTCTAAAATGCGGGGCTGAGGTAGGGAGATGTCAGTCACGAGAGCATTACCTTGACGAGTAGGCTTTCACGGCCACAACGCGGATCATTGGAACTTACTAATCGCGAAGCGTTTATTTAGCGGGTCATGATAAGATTTATGGACATTTCTTCGGTTTAAAGCTAAACAGTACCCTAAAAATTTCATTTTAACAATTTTTTTTATACATTTTCTAGTGGCCCATATCATTGAGAAGCTTGTCACGAAATTTCAGATCAGTTAGCAAATTAGTTCTTAAGATATTTGAAGTTTTATGAGCTATGGTTTTGGTTTCGGTTTCATTTTAAAGCATTTTCCACATTTAAATTGAATTAATTAAAAATATTTTTGAACTTTTAGTTTGAAATGGGTATTACTTCCAATTTTCATTGATAAAATAATTTATGCTTGAGTATAATTTGAGTTTTTTTGAGTTCTCATAATTAATTAATATTAATTTCATGACACCAATTAATAATTTAAAAATAGTTTATGTAACTTAAAATGTGTTTATCATTAATTTTTTCCTGTGAAGAATATGCCATGGAAAATGCGTTCTCAGGTTGCTGTGAGAAACAATATTTCGAAAAGATGAAATACTACTGAAAATGATGTACCTAAAAATCAGTCCTCTGCTGATTCTGCAATTAGACTTCCGAATACAGGTATTCTGAATTCAAATGTTGCAGATATACCTTACTATTTCTTTGATGTACCAAACTACATTATACTAAACATATTATAGTGCTATATTTTAGTATTTTAAAGTCGTACGACAATAGCTAAGACTTCCTAAATTTCCCAATTTAAAACTGAAAAAAATTAAGTTTTATGAGCAAACACAACTATTTTTAGCTTAATTCAGTATCATTATTATTTTGTACATTAATGCTTTGTGTTTCAAAACTTTTGTGTGTGTGTGAAAATATTAGGTTAAGATAAAGCTGAATAAACTGACGTCTTAACAAATGCTATTAATATTATGCAAAAATATATTTTGAATTAAAAATATTATTTTCAGTCATATTTAACTAAAATAGTGTTTTAATGCAGAACATACCTTAGAAAATAACATATTAAAAAATTAGAGCTTTACGGGCATTATAAGTTATTGTTTTATGACTTTATACAAACTTTAAATGCGTTTTTCTCAGACTTTCAATTTTGGAGGTATAAGTGTTTTCTAATCCCTAAGGCTTTTTTCATGTTTAAGATACAGCCTTGAATTTTTTGTATATACTCCCAAACGTATGTTCTGTAAAACTTAGAATGGATTTAAGGCTGAGATCTATAATTATTTTTCTAAAAAATGCTAAATTTGCTATTTTAAAAATTTTCGTGTTTTTTCCAGGTTTTTCTAGAAAAATAATTATTAAAAATCAACAAGCAAATAGATTTTCAAATCTATACTAACTTTTGTTTGCAATAACCTAAGAAACATAAATATGTTAAAATGAATAAAAAATTTTAAAAATTGAGTATTTTTTAAAAGTTTGAAAAACTTCGAAAATTCCTAATTTCTTAAAATTGTAAAATGGCTCGTCAAACTGACTTACTTACAGAGAATATATATATATATATATATATATATATAAGCTTAATAATATAATCTAAATATAAAACATTAATTATTTTTACTGTAACTCTCTCCAAAAAGGTTTTTGAAAAAGGGTACCGTGTAGCCTTACACATTTTTTATAAATTTTCCGGTTACTCACTTTGTATGTGCATTATTTAATACAATTTTTGTGCTCAAAGAATGAACGAAATAACAAAATTTCAAAATTCAGTAAGTGGTTTTAAAATGTTATACTCCGCTTACAACATGTGACCCCTCAGGGGGCTCACCTTCTTTAGGTGGGGTACAGGTGTCACAATCCCGAGGTACCCTAGTGATCTTTTCCTTTTCCCAAGGGGTTTATTATCTTTGGTAAAAACGTGTGTCACGACCCAGAGGTACCGCAGTGATCCTTCTCTGTTTTCGACCCTCCATCTTGTCACCCAATTTCTTTTCTTCTTTTCCCGTCCAGGTGGCCGCGGTAGCCGAGTGGTATAGGTATCGGACCGTGGCTTGCCTTGTCACGAGTTCGAGCCCAGTACCACTAAAGACCCGCTGTGTAGGGCAGCGATGCACGTTAAATCTGTCGAGAGCTGAAACGTCCTCCCGTTGGTGTGGTGTTGTAGTTAGGAGAGGGGGGTGCCAGCTCAGGTGTCGTCCACGTCACATGACCATGGTTCAAAACTACGTGGTCCGTCGCCAAAAGCCCTCGTGTAGCTAAACAGTGCGACGTTAATAATCAATCAATCAATCTTTTCCCGTCCAGACCAAAGACATATGAATGTTTGGCGCAGTATAGCCAAAACCGGCTCTTGCGCCATAAAACACCAAACTCAACCCAACCTTTACAATATGTGATGCTATTTACGTCAAACAATATATAACAAAAAATGGTATGGGTATCTTAAAATGCATTTTCAGCAAAGCGTGTTGATAATTCCTTGAAAAAATGTATGTTACATAAATTCAACTTTTTTTTTGAATGAATTAAGTATTGCTTTGTTTTAAAAATTCTTTCAAATTAAATTATGTTACTTCTATTTAAAAAATAGGTTACGAAATTAACCCCTTTAGCCCAATAGAAGAAACTTATATTTTTTTCTTTCGTTTTGAGTTAAATATCTGCTTAAAATTTGTATTTGCAAAAGGGTCGAAAATAAACCCAAAAAAATTATGACTGTTTTTTTTTTCTTCCTTTAATTTAACTTACAGATATCAATTTTCGAGACTACAAATATACATATAAAGACAAATTTAGACAAAAATATATTTCATTTTTTTTATCAATTAGAACGTTCTATGTGTCCATTTAAATTTATCTAAAATGAGGCATAGATACCTTCTATTACAAGCAACGAAAATATATATTGAAAACACGAGGAAAAAATAAGATCCAATGTTACAAGAATACACTTTGCAAAGATTTGTCACTAATTTAATTTTTTAATTAATAGCTTATGTTAACAGTAACGTTGAAATGTGTAGTGATAATTCTATTTAAAAATGAAAATATTATAATAACTTGAAGAATAAAATGATTCCTGAGTTTTTTTTATCTATCTTCTCTTCGTTTCAGACTTTTCACCGCCAATTCTAACTGACATTCTATTTCACATAGTCTGAAATCTGAAGGATCGATTTCATTATGTAAAATATACCTTACATATTCGGCGTACTTTCTTTCATCTTGATAGGGAAGAATATAATAATAGGGTGAAGCTATGGTTTTCAGAACCGATTTTTGATTAAAACACATGCCAATCTCTCGTTCCAGGATTGTTTTGAAGACATTGATGGATGTCTTGTCACATTTCTGTTCAATTACATAAAGAGAAAAATCATTATATTCGCAAAAGAAGACTGCCTTATTTGCACAATAAACACGTCTCCATGTGGATTCATGCCTTAAAAAATAGGAGTCAGCATAAAACTGTTCAAATATATCGGACTGAATACCTGCTAATATTCCTTTGTAATACGGATAAAAATTTCCATTGGGAATAGAAGGGGACGCGAGGCCATTATTTGCTACTAAAAAGGTATTTACCGGTATTTCTTCTATATCTTTGCATGCTTTTATCATAATTTTGAAACCATTTTTCGTAAGTTGATGACCATCATTATATATGACTATCATGTCCCAGTGACGGAAGGGCTCGTAATTATGTACTAAAACATGAGATTTCACAACTTGGAAGAATGCGTGGGAATAGCATATGCGGAATATTGGGAGACTTCTAGTGTGTACCCAAATTTGGTGACAAAATCTTCTTCTCAAATATTGAAATTCTTCTCTGCTCGATACTTGAAAAAGTATCAAATTTCGCATTCTCGTAATATAAGACAATTCTTTTTGAGACTCACTAATTCTTGTCATATTCAAAAAAGTTGAATGCTGTAAATATAGAAAAAAAAATTTTATGAAATCACTTTATTATCTATATTGAAATATATATAATATTATATAAAAATTGACTTTCTAATTGATAATGAGTGCTCTAAGCAATTAATGTCTTTTTTTTTGGGGGGGGGGGTTTGTATTCATGCCAAATAAGATTTTGCCACTTAATAGTTTTCAATCCAAGATGGCGGTCGAGCACTAAAAGCTCTGTGACGTCTTCGTTTGGGGTGAACCCCACCCTGTCATTTTATCTGAAGTCACTTTATCTATTCATCCCCAAACAGATGTTGGATGACAAGTGCAGGTGGCCATGGGGTCATTGTTTGTTGTCTGGCCTCGGTCAAGCGCGAACATCTGGTCTGGAATTTACAATGGCTAGGGAATGCCGGTGACAATGGGCATTCCTGTATGAAGGTCTTGAATAGGCGAGGCCTGTGGGCACGTCGGTGCATAGAGAGTGGGGCTGTGAGGCCCAGGTGTGAGATGAATAGATGAGAATTATGGCGCCCTTGGATTCCAGACGGACGGGGAATGTGTTTGTGTTTGCCGCGCAAATGGCAGATGAAGGTGGCCCGGGGACGAGGGCAGACCTTTTCTTTGACCTACCAATGAGGAAGACGAGGGCAGACCTTTTTCTTTTTTGACCTGCCAATGAGGAAAACGAGGGGCGTGTGGTGGAACCGCCCCTGGTGTTTAAAAGGGGTTAATTTTGGACGGAGAAAGACTGGGAAACGGACGAGAAGGAGACTTGAGAAGGACTGGAACGTTGGATGGAGAGGAAAGAAACTTGGAGATAGAGCCCTGGAGTGAGACGGACGGAGCACGGGGATGGAAACAGAGAGCCATGGAGTAAACTGGAGCCCGGAAAAGCAAGGGATTGTCGAGTGCTTTGCGGAATAAGGACTGACCTCAAGTGAAAAAGACTGTCCGCCCGGCTTGGCCTATTTAATGAATATTTTTGAAGCTATTAAATTCTATTTAAATTTTTTAAAATGAGGCTGTAACAAATTTTCTTGATTTCTAACTACTGACGACGTTACAACTTCATTTAAAAGAATGGATTATTCCTGACGAAAAAGAGGAACTACGTTTATTTTAAGAAAAGCAAAAAAACCCAATTGCAATCGTTCTGAAAAATATGAGTACCAAGATTAAAAGGAATAAAGTATAAAATATATTTAGGAATTCTAGAAAAATAAATATAAAAAAACACAGAATTTGAGAAAAATCAAAATAAAATACTTATTAAAATAATAAAAAAAATGTCCATCATGAAAAAGAAATTACAATCAGCATTAATAAAGATTGATGGTGGAATGCTACGAAGGGTTTTGTGAATCCGTTTTCTTCGAACATATTTTTAAATACACTGCTGGCCACCGTAAATGCAACAGCCTGAAGGAAGCATGCAAATAACATGAAATTTACAACATGCATTAGTGGAGGTGAGATACGCAAATGATTAGAATTTCAGCGCAGACACACATCACGCGCGCCTGTGGTGCCACCTCAAAACGCTATTGAAGGCTTGGAGATTTCGACGATTTCAAGTTCGACAATTATGTTTTTCTTGTGGTTTTTTCAAAAAACGATCAGCGATCAGCTTTTGATCAAGTATCCGAGTTCGACAGAGGAAGGATAGTGGCCTACCGAGATTGTTGATCATCTTTCAGAGAAATCGGTAGTCGTATTGGACGAAACCAAACAACTGTAATGCGGATATGTGACCATTAGATGCAGAAGGGTACGACAGACCGACGTGGTCGATCGCATCCACCTCAGTGCTCCACTTCACGTGAGGATAAGCAAATTGTGCTCATGGAAGTGACGGATCGCCATTGCACATCACATTGAGTATGTAACGCATTATTCAGTGTCTGCGCCTACCATTCGACGCCGTTCACAGCAGAGTGGTCTGTCCACAAGACATCCATGGTTTGGTCTATTCTTGACGCAATACCACAGACGTCTCCACCGCTAATGGTGCTATGAAAGAAGGATGTAGGCAGCAGAATGGAATGAAGTTGTATTTACTGACGAGTCACGCATATGTCTGCAACACCACGATGGTCGGATTCAAGTCTGGAGACAACGTGGAGAGAGGATGTTGAACAGTTGCGTTATGCACCGCCACACTGGTCCTGCACCGAGTATTATGATATGGGGCGGTATTGGATATCACTCTCGCACTCCTCTAGTACAAATTGCCGGTACTTTAAACCGCCATCGCTACTTCTCCGAGGTGTTGGAGCCAGTTGTCCTTCCTTACCTTCAGGGCTTGGCCACAGCCATATTTTAACAGGATAATGCGCAACCACACGTAGCACGCATTGTCCAAAGGTTCTCCGTCAATCACAAGATTGAATTGCTTCCCTGACCGGCTCGTTCTCAGGATCATTTACCGATAGAAAACATGTGGTCCATAGTTCCTCAACGATTGAGCCATATTACTCTCCCAACTGCCACACCAGATCATCTTTTGCAACATGTGGAAGCTGCTTTGTCTGCTGTACCCCAAGAACACATCCAAAGTCTCTTTGAATCAATGCCGAGGCGTGTGGCAGCGGTGATCTCCAACAATGGCGGCTACTATGACTACTGATTCTGTCAGGAACCACACTTCTTAGAAGTCTATAAATTTAATCATTTGATACTTGGTCCACAACATGTTATATACAAAATAAATTTTGTTGTGCTATCTCTTGTCTTTCTTGGTGTTGCATTTACGGTGGCCAGCAGTGTATATTCTAGGAATTAGAGTATTATTTTGAAAATATCTCGAAGAAGTTTCAATAAATCTAAAATTTCCGAGTTTCTTTAAGGAATTTAATCCAACAAGAAATGTTTAAAAATTCATTAATTCAAAATAAAATAAAATTGATAATTGCAATTTGCTGCCAGTTAAAAAAAAGTTGTGCCTAGTAGATCAATTTATGCGATTTCGCTAATTTGCACCTTAAGATCTGCAGTAAAACATACGGCCGTCAAATTTCTTAACTTGTCATTAAACTATTTATATTTAACTGACACATCTATCCCATTTCATGACGGTCAAAGTACAGCAAAATCTTAATCAAGAAGGAGAATAACAAAGAGAAAAAACAGAATTTTTTTAAAACAACGTTGACAGAAAGTACAGTTTTCTCAATCCGTATAATCCTTTTTCACCACAAAAATTGAAAGCAGAACCCTAATACTGCTTTAAAAAAGATCTAGCATTCTTCGAGTATATTCAACGTGTAGCTGAACAGTGCGACGTTAATATTCACTCAAACTCAAACTCGAGTATATTCAAAATAT
Source organism: Trichonephila inaurata madagascariensis (assembly GCA_019973955.1). NCBI lineage: Eukaryota > Metazoa > Arthropoda > Arachnida > Araneae > Nephilidae > Trichonephila > Trichonephila inaurata. The sequence continues at coordinate 8,373 of BMAV01017215.1, read as the reverse complement.
GCTTGAATAAACGACAGAATACGAAAGCTGCAATCTGGACAATGTCAAGTATGGAAATGTTTAAAATTGTGAAAAAATCGAATTAAAATCGTCCGAATTTAATAGGGATACCACCATAAAATAGACCAACAAAAAAATTTAAAAAATAAACAATAACAATAAAAATAAAACTACATACAATAATTTAAAAAAAATATAGATAAAATAATGTTGGCAGCTAACAGAGCCAAACCTAAAAATTACAGTAACCGTATTGTTTTCGCCAAACTTGGCGAATATCGAAAACAATTTGGTCCATAGTGTACTGCAGTGCTTCTCAAACTTTCAATATTGGCGACCTAATATTCAATCATAATTTTCATCGCGTCCCCCCTTCCCTCCATACACTAACAATGTATTGAATTCAATAATACTATACTTTCACGTTAAACCTACAATACAACTTCAAATTCTTAACTGCCACCGGCGTATATAAACGTCTCACTCAGCTAGTGAATTAATTGCCCTGGACGTATGTATACGTCTTTCCAAAGTACAATCTTTTGCGAAGGATTTACTAATTTCAGAGAATTTGCTTATTTATTCCTTTTCAACCCTTCTACCATACACCACATATGCTCGCCCACTTGTTAAAAGGTCACATTGGGGAGCGAATAACCTAATTTTTAATCGGCATTTAAGGGATCAATTATAAACCGTACAAATTATCAAAATAAATGTTAATTTTTGCATATAATTTTATATATGACAAGCCCATGGGGTAGCTGGTAATTATTAAATTTGTTCTTAGTATTGTTAAATTAATTATAAAATACATTGTTCAGTACTGATATATTTATAAGTGTAAATTTGTACTTAATTTTTTATTATGTCAAAATGTATTTTGTTCACTAAATTAATAATTTTTAATAATAATTTATTTTTTGAGTTTTCAGAGTATGCTCGTGCTCCCTCATAGGGTTATCACGCCCCCCTAGGTAGACGCGCCCCACAGTTTGAGAAACACTGGTGTACTGACATCAAATATTAAGAAAAAAATTCCCTAGATGCTGTCATCGTTATTAATACTGCTTTCAAACGCACATGGACACTATTCGCACTACTGACTGTATATCGTTGCATTTGGAGATGTTTTTGGTTTCACAAATTTGTTCTGCGGTATAATACGTAGTTATCAAATTTTATTATTACAGTGGAAAAGCTTGCAGTACACTTAAGGGATATCAATCGTCACTACAGGTTGTTTCAAACATCAGTATCAATATTGGAATCCAATAAATTGATCCTAATTGAGCCTTATGACTTTGTGACACACAAAATGGTTTCAAACATTCCCAGGATTATAGTGCCAAATTTATAGCAATTGCACTTAAGTTGCCTGCTCAGAATTTAGAATGAGAAACGCTGTTTTTCCTTTAACGACATTTGGCGGAAATATTTGCCACCCAAACTATTTAGATGCACTATACTAAGACTTTTACCCCAAATTTATTTTTAAATCAACGGCGGTTATTTTAATAACAAGGATCCGATTTTGTCTAATTATTCAGGATTTAGCCTTAAAGCTTTTAATTAAATTACTTCAAACAGATTTTATAGTGGGAATCTTAGCTAAATAAATTTACGCGGAAGAATAAGAAATAATCTAAACTAATAAATAACATTTTTATTCCACTTAATTTTAGGAATCCTTGCCGTAAGTAAAAAAAAAATATATAAGGGAAAACAATTCCTGTCGAAAATGTGATCAAACTTTTTGTGAATTAAAAAGTCTATTATTCATACTATGGGATAATGTGACATTTGCATGTACTTAAATTTACATTTAGTTATAAAACGCCTCTACATGACACTTGTATTAAAATGAATATTGAAAAACATTCTTACCTTTGAATAGATTCTTTCAATAAACCTCTCCATCGATATATAAAAGATTAAAAAAGTGTCGTATGTCTAATCTAGAAAATATTTTCCAAAATATTGTTTGAAAAGTCTGTAAAAAATTAATGAACTCATCGCTGCCATTTTTCTGAACTATAATTTGACTTCTCGAAAAAATAGTCCATTACTACCAGGCGTTAATTATAAGGGTGGTATAAATATTTTCAAGTATTCAACCCTTAGAAGTAGCTAAGTGTTTCTAAACGTCCTGTTTTGAAACAAAACGAGGCCTACTGATGATAAACCTGGACATTGTGAGACTCGGTCATGTTTCGAAGGGGACACCTGAGCTGAAACCCCTCTCCAAACTACCATACCTCGCCGACTGGAGGTCTTTAAATCTCGACAGATTTAACGTGCATTAGCAACTCGACATGGTGGGCCTTAAGAGGCATCTGGACTCGAACCCGCTACTTCCGGCCCCAAGTTCTTGTCCATTAGCTACCATGGTCATCTAGTCCTTCGAAAGTAAAATAATTGTTAACGTTTAATAAAGACTGGGCAACGGACATGCCAAGGGAATGAGAAATTGAATATTTACGTCCCACTATTCAGGTACACGAGGGTTTCGATGACGGACCTTGTCATTTTGAACCATGGTCAAGTGACGTGGACGTCACCTGAGCTGGCTCCACTCTCCTAACTTCCACTTCACACCAATGGGAGCACGTTTTAGCCTCGATATATTTAACGTACTTGAGTTCCAGAGTCCCATTTGTACGGCGGGTCATCAGTGGTACTAAGCTCGAATTCAGGACATGCCATCCACTGAATAGACATGCCTCCATTAAATCACTATTTAAATCAATTTAAAACTGAATCATACAAAGAATCACACTCATATAGTGTTTCCAAAATACCTTTTTAATCGGCTGACAGAAGAGGAAATGTTTATAATAAGAAGAAACTGTGTGCCCGGCATTATATCTGAAAGGCGTGCTTCACGTTTTAGTTTCCAAAAAGTTAAAATAGGTCTTTAATTTATCCAACGCTGCGGCTCATTGTATCAATGTTGTTGCCGTGCGTTTTATCCTGGAGTACATACGACAGACGAGAGATAAATAAACAGAAACATACAGTACAATGGCAAAGGAATATAAACTTTATTGCAAACGATAATCCCAACAAAGAATAGAAGGGGTGCACTGCTTTTCATTCAAGACGGTAATCCAGCGTTTCTCAAACTGTGGGGCGCCCCCCCCTTGGGGGCGTGACAACTCTACAAGGGGGGCGCGAGCATATTGGAAAGTCAAAAACAAAAGATTATTCAAAAAAATTATTAATTTATGGAAAGTAAACAAACAAAATACGTTCTGATATAATAAAAAATAAAACACACATTTACACTGATATATTACACATATAGTTGTAACAGAGCTACACAGTGAATTTTATAATTAATTTAACAATACTAAGTTAAGAACATGTTTAATAACTGTCAGTGACCCTATGGGATTCTCATATATGAAATTATATAAAAAAATATCACTTATTTTGATAATTTGTTCGGTTTAGAATTAAATTCTTAATTGCCGATTAAAAGTTACGCGATTGTATTGGGGTGGAGGAAGGAATAAAGAAGCAAATAGTCTGAAATAAGTAAATCCTTCGCGAACATTGTCAAGGTCCTTTTATTGCATTCCAAAGCTTTCGGAATAATTTTATGGATATCAGTGCACAGAAAAGACCGTACTTTGGAAGGACGTATATATACGTGCGGGGAAATTAACGCTTTGGCTGAGCGAGACATTTATTTACGCTGATGGCACTTAAGAGGTTAAAGTCGTATCGTAGTTTTAGCATCAAAGTATAGTGTTATTGAGTTCAATACATTGTTATTGGATGAGGGGGGGGCGCGATGAACATTATGATTGAATATTGGGTCACGAATATTGAAACTTTGAGAAGCACTGCGGTAATCCCCCCATTTCTGGCGAAAGTCCAACTTCTTTTCCCGTAAATGCGTCCGTGCCATATACAGGATTTGAACACGAGCCCACTCGATTACAAGTCGAGTGTCATAACCGCCATACTTGTAAGGCGGCCATTGTATCGTTCTAATGGGAATATTTGCTTCTTCGATTTAATATTTCAGATTAAAAATTCAGCTTCAATATGTTTGTACTATAAGAATATAATGTAACACAGAAAGTAGTTATTAATGCCTAATAAAACGTAAGAATATTCGAATTCTATCCTTTGTACGATTACAGATAATTAAAAATTGGTGCGTGATTTTGGAATGAATTATTTTTACTTTTCAATACATAACACACATAGATTATTTTTTTTTTCTTTATAAGGAAATCACATGAATGAGTTCTATTACGATGGATATACTAGTTATTGGTCTTTTTGCATAGAATAACGTTGGAACAGTGTCCCACATTTAGATCCCTGGCTGACATCTAAAACTAAGATCCAAAGAATATGACTGTCTTTTATTTAATTTAGTAACTTAGATATCCTGCAATGTGATTAGTGTTTTCCTTTAAAAAAATTCTCTAAATCGTTTCAGTTGTATTGTCGTGGTTTTCGATAAATCATGGTCATAAATTCGTTGCTACCCTTCCATCCAATGCAAGGTTCAACTATTATCAATTGAAATTAAAAAATAATGATTATTTTTTTTTAATATTCTGTGGAAGCTGCTAGCTGATCTTGGCATATTAGGGCACATAATAATTTGAGCTACCCACCTACGATAATGGCGATCCCTCCGTGGACACAATAGACGACTGTATCAACAAGAAATCTCTTTTCGGTCCAATCGTTATAGGCCTTTTTCTTGTATTTTGTCGCATATGACTTGCTGGAGAAGGGGTGGATGCATACCCCCTTCCTACAGAAGAAAGTCATTTTTGCTGTAGATTGATTTTTGAGTGATTTAGAGAAGGTTACTTTTCAAACTATTACTGAAATGAGATATACATTTCCTGCAGGTTTGAGTGTTGTTGAGCCATTTTTGAGTTGACGTTTAGGCTGTCTCTCGCTCCCATACCTTTTGAATCTTTATTCTTGATTTATTGGGAATGTGTCTCAGACTCTCCATGGAATGAATACATGATTTACCAGCAGTATCAGGCTGTCCTGCAATCTGTTCAATACCTGAAACACCATTTCGGCCGAAGCAGCGGGTGATGTGGCGGATAAACTTTCTTAATGGCGACTCACCATTGGTGTAGCTACTTTGGAGGGAGAGATTATACAAATGACCACTAACCAGGACCAGAGATCACTCAATGCACACATTAAACTACTAGAGAGACAAGGAATTTCTTTTTGGGGATCAGTAGCTAAGTACTTTTTTTTAGATTTGCTGGAGAAGGTCACTGCAATTCTAATGTTGAAGTTCGCAAGGAAGGAAATTTGATGTAGAAGAAAAGGAGGAATTTTTAAAAAAAAGGAATGAGAGATACATTTTTGAGATAGTTAATTAGTAAGTAAATTTTATATATAAAGAAAAGGGAAACGCATATACACAAGAAATCACACCCAAATCTCAATATCGATTTTTTATTTCCTTAAAATAAAATGTCCAAAATGAAGTTACATATTAGCATATATTTTTATACTTAAAAATGTTGAATATCTGCGTTCAGAAACAATGTATTTCTAAAACACTCATCTAAATGAGTTTGTTCCAGATTAAGTGAGTTTATATTTTAAATTATAGTGTAAAATTTTAAAAAGTTCGAAAAACAATTTTTAATATTGTATTTATATATAGATCTTGCTATATGAAATATCCTTTTAAATTTTTTTTCCCGATTATCTCTGTCTAAATATATGGTGAATTCGCAAGCCAATTTACACATTAAGCTCCTTGATATCCAATCTTATAATCTTCATCTCTCTGACATACTTTGAACCGAGAAGGAGCACATGTTTTACATTTAGTAGAACGTGTTTTAGTGTAAAAGTTTAACGAAAAGGATTACTCCACACAGTTGTTTTCCTCCCTTGTGCTAGATTCATAATTGCAAGGTCAAATCAAACCTGAAGTTTTCTAAGTGCATTATTAGTAAGCAATTCTTGATTATATTTCATGATTTTCTGCTTAGAAAAACAAATCAGGAGAATGTGTTTATTAACACAAAACTTTTCTATACATTTCGAATGAGACAATCAGGTGTCCTTTAAAGTCCATTCAGTTATTTTTTTCTTTTTAGAATTCCTCTAATCCTATCAAAAGGAAAATCAAGTCCACTTTTAAAATAGAACAGTTATATACCTTAAATATTGCTCTATTTATTGAAATACCGTTCAGTCGTCAAAAAGAATGCATCTTTATATGTTGATATTAATTGAATGTGGAATCATCGTATATTTTGTGAACATATTTTCCAAATAATCATGACATATAATTAGTAGCCTACGATATCCTTGAGCCTGAATGATTATTATAAAAAGAAACGCACTCTCAAAAAATAAATGCATGAGCTTTTATCAATGGATCTCGTAATTTTTAAGTGTGGGCAAGTGACAATGACGACACCTGAGCTAGAAAAGCCGTCTTCAAATTTCAGCATCACACCAACTTGAGGAACTTGATCCACGACAGATTTAACGCACATCAGCCTTTGAAGCAGACGCAAAACAGAGCAGTATAGTCACTCTCTGAAATATTCTCTGGGCCACGGTAGCCTTACAGTAAAGGTTAAGGACTCTTAGCTGGCGTGTCATGAGTTCGTGCTTAGTGCCGCTGATCACTCTAAAGACCCGCCGTGTCGGGCAGCGATGCACGTTAAATCTGTCGAGAGCTGAAACGTCCTCCCGTTGGTGTGGTGTGGTAGTTAGGAGAGGGGGTGCCGGCTCAGGTGTCGTCCACGTCACTTGACCATGGTTCAAATTTAGTGGTCCATCGCCAAAAGCCCTCGTGTAGCTGAACAGTGCGACGTTAATATCCAATCAATCAATCAGCATCTGATCACTCTCTATGCAGAGGGGGCTATGCGCATTAAATATATCGAGGTTCATAATTCATCCCGTTGGTGTCTTGTAGATGTTAGAATAGGGAGTGGCTTCTCAGGTGTCGTACTCGTCACTTGACCATGGATCAAAATTACGTGATACGTCGCCAAAAATCTTTGTGTAGCTTTGTAGAGAAGCGTTAAGAAAACTCTCCTCAATTATATTTTAATTTTTGAAAATACCAGTATTATTCTCAAATATCTTTTCAATAAAAATAATAACTAGATTTGCTTAAAGATGGATGTATTTAACTGGTCTTTATAATTAAAATAAACGTATTATTATAAAACCAAGAACAGTCAGAATATTTTTATTAGAGTTGTTCAGATGAAGTAAATCGGGTTAGGTATTGTAAAAAGTAGAAATGTACTATACTACTTTTAACACTGTACACACTTTAATACTTTTTTAAAATAAAGACAAAACACATACTGGAAATGCCGTAGAAATCACGCAAATTTCAAACATCCTATTTTTGTCCTAAGAAAAGGACCTGCTCTTTTCTTGTATAATTTTCCACATAACCGGATTTAAACTTTCGACTTGTTCCATTTGATTAGAAAGTCACAAAGAGGAAATTCCATTTGAAAAATTTCATCTACTTCTGGCTACGAGAAAAATGATATGGAGAAAAAAACACAAAAAAGCCAGCAAAAATCGCAAACTGTTTGTCCTAGAGCAAGCAAGTGCCAGGAAATTCTGAATAATATTTCTGTTTTTAGAAAATAAGAACAAAGAATATTTTAACATTCTTATATTTACTCTGAAAAATATTCATTCTTGTTTTACGTGTCATCCTATTTTCTGTTATTAAATGTGGAAGCTCTTGAGAACCATTTGCGAAAGTCTTTCAGAGAATAATGGAATTTAAAAAATGAATTTATGGTTGCTTCTCTCAGATTTTAAAGACTTTTAACAGAAAAATGTGTTTTTACAAATTGGCTTAACTTTTAAAGCCAAACGTAATGAGTTGAATACATTTCAATGCATTTTCTTTTTAGCTGTGTGTAGAAATATTAAATTTCTTACTTAATGTACGTATGTATTGATTATAGTCTTATCACTGGAAATTATATTAATTTAAATTTTTTGAATTGCATCATCTATTTCAGAGATAATGTACCGTTGCTTGGAGAAATATTTAATCATATTTACACTGATTTAAGGTGTATAATTTTTTCATGCTTTTGCATTGTTTCATTTTTAAAGATTTTAAATGCCATTTAATTTTTATGGAAATGAGCTATATTTACTTTTTGTACAAGGAACCATGAAAACCCATTAAATGAATATACTGTCTTTGTCACAAAAGTAAATGGATGTAAACCCATTCACACATATTGAAATGATTAAATATTTAAAGCTGTAGATTAGCGCGATTGCGCATTGAATCCTAAAATTAGTGAATTGTGATCACTTCTTCCTCTGGGGGGTGATGTATTGATTTTAAACGTGTAT
>BMAV01017214.1:0-65438 GCA_019973955.1 Trichonephila inaurata madagascariensis | reverse complement strand
TGGATTTAAACCACAGATAGTTGAAATAATGCGCTTAACATTTATTAAATTTAAAAAAATTAGTACAAACTTACCCCGGTAGGTGGCGTTGTGATACGTATAGACACGTTTAATATTCTTTAAAAATATAAAGTAACATTAATTAATAAAACTGTTCAATATGATACACTCACAATGGGCTGTAACTGCAGAGTCATATTTTAACAGTTGATCGAAGTAAATCTGCAGGAATATCTAAAATATGGCGCTGAATGCTGTCCTTCAGAATAGGCAAATTTGATGGCTTTTGACTGTAGATATTGTCCTTAAGATCAGTGTTTCGCAACCCCCGGTCCGTGGATCAAATGGTGCCGGGGCGCCTAAAGAACATTAAAATATTGCCATTTTATTAAATGTGGTGCATTTCTCTCGGATTTGAGCAACTTTCCACAGAAATCACTTTATATACCACGTTAAATCACTTTTATTCATTTTTGGTGTAACTATATTTTATTCTGAAGGCATATTTAAATGTAACTAAATTAAAAAATTATAGAATGAAAACACTCTAAAATATAAACAATCAACGTGTCCCACCCTCAGCGGGCCGCGGTAAAATTATCAAATGTTGACCGGTCCGCAGCGATAAAAAGGTTGAGGAGCACTGCTTTAGATAACTCCACTACTAAAAGTCGCAGGGGATAATATCCGGTGAACGAGGAGGTCACGCTGTTGAAAAATGACGACTGATCGATCATCCGTGCATCTGTGAAATGGTGTTTTAGCAAATCCTGTTGTTGTTATTGCTTATCTCCTTGTCTAGCTTCTTCTAGACGAGATCTATGAGTTTTTCACTCTTTATACGGCGATCACAAAGTGCGGAGGGGCACTATCCTGCATGACAGTTGCATCCTGAAGGCATCCACGCTGTTGAAGTTCTGTGATTACAAAATACCTTAGCATATCATGGTACCGTTCTCCTATGACAGAACAGGTTTGGATTACATTTGGTTTTATTTCTTCAAAAAAAAAAAAGGTTCAATGAGAAAGGTAGCTGTGAAACCACACCATACCGTCACTTTTTTAGGATACATGGGTTTGACCTGGATAGCGTGAGGATTTTCCGCTGGCCAAATCCGACAATTAATATGGTGTTAATTTGGCCATCCAGGCAAAAGGCAGCTTCGTCACTCCACAGAATGTTCCATGGTCAAGTGACGTCAACCACCATTCGAGCAAGGAAATGAAGTACAAAAATTTTACGAAACTTTGGGTCCCCGTCCTTCAATTAATGCACAGTCTTGATTTTGTAAGGATAAAAATGTAAAATACACTGTAAGATATTTGGCACAGTGGAATATGGCATATCCAATACACGGGATACAACTGGCATATTCACACTACTATCCGGAGACTGACTGCTGTCTTTCAACGACCCCAATAGCCACTGTTTCGATGCTAGAAGACTGGATGTGCTTTCTTCCTCTACCTGGAAGAATGCCAAGTTGTCCAGTTGTTTCAAATTTCTGTATCATCTTGCGTAAAGCATATGGAGACATTGGATCACTTCGTATTCACTTCATACGGTGGAATTCTTTCACAGCTGCAACAGAGTTCTGCTAGTACTGGTAGAACAATTTTACCAACAGCGCTGTTTTTTTCAACGTAGGCATGATGAGCATGCTCAGAAGCAATACTTCTCTAGCAGAATCCGCCTTTCTTTTATCCAAAGAATAATGCTAATAGGCATGCTCTGAAACAAAAAACGCTGTTTCTGATTTTGAGTATATGCAAATAAGTACCATTTGTGTAATAGCGCCATCTATCGGCGGGAGTTTGTACTAAAGATTTTTTTAATAAATGTCCAACTGGACATTTATTTGGTCTATTGTAATTTGAACCAGTAGAACGCATTCTAGAGCCCTCCGAAATGAGCTACTCATTTCTTGTTATAACCCTGTACTTCAACCGATATCACTGCAATCATAGATAGCAAAGTATATCTTCACGGGAAACCTTTTCATTGACCATTATTCTCATAGCCCATTGATTGTAAACTTCAAGCTTCTTCACAGCACCAGAAAGCCGAAATAATTGTGAAAATGAGGGGGGAAAAAGTCCGCCAAGAAAGAGTAGTTATTTTAGAGTTGACTACTTTTTCAAAAAAAAGCAGACTTCCTTTTTGCATCTTCTGAAGTCTTCTCCCTGTGGTGTTTATATATGTATAATGAATAAACACTATATGTAGAAGTATAAATGAATATCCTAGTTTAATTATCCACCTCGGACTTTTTTACATTACCATCAACATTCTCCCTCGACAAGTTAAAGTATCATAAAAATTGATGTAAATCTTATAATCATGTTAATTTATATATATGTTAAAATGGTTTTTACTTGAAAAATTCTCCAATTTATGGATCTTGCAATTTATAATTAAGCAAAGGCTGCCTTAACTTTTAATATCTTGATCAAATAAAATTAGATTCGTTGAGCAGGGAAAGGTAGATAGACAAATATTGGTTCGCAAATAATTTTTTCAGGCCCTTTAACACATCAAGAAAACCATATAGACAGAAAATGTTCGCTATATTTCGGTAAACATATATCTGTGAACCAAGGTTTTCTTTCGTAAGCATCAAGGGTGGATCTAGATGCAAGTGATCTGGCATTATTTAGCTGAATGTGATAATTTCAACATGTAATTTTACTTCTGATTTAAAAAAAAACTGTAGAAAAGTGAGATAGGGTGCATTCGACTTAATGAAAATTTAAAAAAAATTAAATATGCTCTAAGCTGTGAATGATATGAAGTCAAAACAATAAATAGACTAAATAAGAGACTGGAACTATTTCTTCTAACTTATATTTAAGGAAATTTTTTTATGGTACAATTTATATCTTTTTTGAAGAAGCAAAGTTAACTATTGCATACAATCATTTTAACCCATTCTTGAGCATTTATTTCTGTTTGGAATTTCTCGTAGTATTTTTTATGCTTTATTAACATTTAAACAACAACATTTAAGGTAATATATTTATTTTGCTGAATTTTATGTTTACATTTAAATTTTTGGGGTGGGAAAAATACTTCCCAAGGAGCCACTCCCAGTTACGAAGAAAATTAAATTAAATGGTGATTATTTGCCATGAAAAGGTAAGAAGCATGTTGCAATGCACAAGGAGCATCACATTCTGGTCACATGTGCCGGGTTCCCTTTTTCTGTCCTTTTTTGCTATATCGTCTATAGTTAGAAACCATCTTTTGCATATAATTTTCCACACTGGCTAAACGCACACCAACTGGAACTACACACTTCTTTGCTTGGAAATTAGCATGATGTTCTTTTTTTTTTAATATCCGTCTATGCTATACGGAATGTTAGCTAGTCTAAACTTCTGTTTCTTTTGTTCACTTGCCACAATATGAAACTATTTATGATGCAAGGTCAACAAGAAAATAAAGGATACGATGCCACCATTTTACCGATCTTCTTATTTGATATCTTACTTTTCTCTGATCGAAGCGATCAGCCCCTTCCACGACATCATTATATACAACGACAGCTTTTGAACAAGGTACTTTTTTAGTACCATCTTTTTGGTCCGATTTTGATGTCGAAATCGAGGGATTAGGGCAATAGCACTAAACTGAAGGGGGATTTAGTCCAAATTTTTTTTAAAATAGCGGGTCAAATATATTACAATGGGTTTTGGCCCCAAAGGGTATTTTGAAGATCATGTGATGGGAATTAATCTTCCCGGGGCCTACGAAAGGGTTAAAAAAGTACAAACCCTCCAGTACTTCCATGTCCACTCCAGTCCTCGACCCCAAAAACAATTTCTACCCCTGTTGTAATTTTTTTCCCCTTGTTTTTAAAAAAAAAGATTAAACCAGTGTTTCAAACGGGGATTCCCGGGGATAACGCCGGGAAGACGCAGCATATCAAAATGTTGAAAAAAAAAAAATTATTAATTTACGGGAAGGAAAAAAAACTAAAATACATTCTAACATAATAAAAAAAAAAAATTTATTTACGGATATAATATACCATAAATGTATAAGAACTTCAAATGTATTTGATCATTAATTCAACACTGAGTTAAGAACAAGTTTAAAAATTACAAATGACCCCAAGAGTTGTCATATACAACATTTAATACTTATCTTGATAATTTGAGGTTTATATTTTCAGCTTTAAAAGTTCATTATTATTGAATTCAATACGTTATTAAAGGGGGACATAAAAGAGATTAAAAATTTAAAGTCGTCATTATTAAAATTTTGAGAAGCACTGATTAAACTCTAAAAGGGAAAAACCCGAATTTGGGATTGAATATGAAGTTTTGGAGATTTAAAGAAAGGAAAACCCATTTTACCAGCAAGGTAGATAAATACCTACAACGATTGCAAAGAATTTATTTTTAAAAAAATTACTTACTTTTTGACTTTTAAAAACTAGACAACCGTCGTTATCTCTGAAAGGGAATATTTATAAATGGAACTGGTTAATTTATCCTTTTTTCCCCTTGTCCGTTTATCAAATATTTGGATGAGGCAAAAGGGGTTAAAAAGAAATTGTGTAATAACCCTAGCGTCCACATCGTTTTCATTTTCGAAACCAAATTGGGAATTCATCATTTTTTGGGACATTTCAGCTTTATCACCTGTAAAAAAAATTTTCCTTTCAGAAATATAAAAGATATATGTAACCATCAGCAATTTTTGCATTTTTTTCAGTATAATTCAACAAATTTACTACATTCCAACATTTTCCGTAAATTTATACAAAAACGGTTTTCCCCCTGCCAAAACTATTTCATCGAATCATTTATTCAGTTGATTTAGTAAATATATCCAAGTTTTTCACAGCTTTTTTAAAAAAATTGGTGTAAAACCCAAGCAACAATGTAAAAATTTAGCAGATGCCATGAAATTGCAGAAAAGGAAGTCGGGAGACGAGGGGGGAACACTTTCGTAGAAACGTCATGCATGCAAATATCGGGAAAAAAACGTCGAAGGATGTGAGCGTACGAAAAACGGGGATGCCCGGGCTCGCTGCTCAACAGTGAATGTGAAGGACGGGGACGACCACCATATTCTCTGCAAGTGCCAGTGAGTCGTTCGGGAAAAATGGGAGAAGAAATCATCTGGGGAAACCCCAACGGGAAAAAGTGGGAAAACTGGGGGAGGGGGGTACTGTCACCAGTGTAGCTGCAGAGTTCGGGAAAAACCCAAAAGTGTGTTTTGCGCGCTTAAAACGTTCCAAACCACAGGGACAGCTGAGAAAGGTTTGGGGGGCAGCCCGAGGACGACAATGGGGGTACCGATATATCATCCGGCAGGCGAAAAATTCGTCAGCAGTCAGCAAGCGCCATTGTTTTGAAACTCTGTACAGCAACAGGTCGACAAGTTAGCGGTTTTCGTCCCGACGCCTTCCAAAAGGGGGCCCGACCCGCCGTCCCAACGCTGCCCCCCGGAAAAGAGGGCCCCCGAATCCACCGTTTACAGGGACAGAGAGCACAAAAACTGACAATGATCAATGGAGTCGTGTTTTATTACGGAGAGAGTGGGTTTAGTACCAGAAGCATTTTAACGCATTTTGATTTGGGAGAGATCGGGACCCGGTTTTATCCCAGTAAACAAGGAAAGAACGTTACGGTGGTCCTGGGGTTCTTTTCTGGGTTGGCATTATGCTGAACGGCGGAACTGAGCTTCCCCCTTTTCGACAAAGGGGCTGTAACCGGTTATAGCTATTTATATTACTTTTCCCCATCTGCATCTTTTTGAGGTGCCATTGGCCCAGACTTCATCTTTTTTGGATACAACACCGCCACATCGCACTTTGCGTTTAGGAGCTGCTGAAAGTGAAGATATCACTGAATGGATTGGCCAGCGTGCTCCCAGATTTAAATCTCATCGAACATGTGGGATGTTTTGGGGGGACGTATTGCCCACGCTTACATCATCCGGTACAACCAACAACTAAAAAGATGTTGATTGAGGAATGGGCACCCTAAATCAAGAAATGCGCACCCGCTAGTTCTGAGTAGGCGGAGACGGGGGAAAGCAACCTTTGTAAGGGGGGGTTTTACCATATTAAGGGAAAATCTGCTTGTTGTTCTTCCTGTTGATAAAAATCATGAGCCATACTATGCGCGTTCAATAAAGCTTGTTTTTTGTTTGATTCCATACCGTATGCGTTGTATTCCTTTTTCAAAGCGATGCTTTCTGTCATCCTTACGCACATAATACTCTCCCTCATTTCAGAATTTCATGTCTCTCAGATGATTTTTCGTGAAGTTATGGCAATAAACCCACCTGTTGCTTAAGTTTTGCACACCAGTGTAATTTAAGTTACTTTTCTATTTACTGGTTTGAATATAAGAAATTAGTTTGATATCCAGAGACATGTCGCCAAGCAGCGGTTGCAGTCGCTGGAATGGAATAAATTGGATTGGAATGTTTAAATGTTTATAAATTGGAATGGAAAATAATGTTGTAAAATGCATGATTTCCGGTATCAAATCGTCAAAAGAAGAACATAGGAAGAGATTGAGAATAACGAAGATGAATGAATAAATAATGAATAACAATATAATATAATAAAAAGTTAATGTACTAATAATATTATGCAGCATATAATAATCTCTTATAATATAATTTAATAGTAATTATATATAATATACATATAGTACGATTTAATAATAATTATTATTTGTAATAATCATATAGTAAAATTTAATAGTAAATATAAAAAAGAATAATAATCGTATTGTAATAAAATAAAAAGTAATGCATAAGAATACTCTTTTATTACATAATAATCATAAATAAATAAAATAATTATAAATAAATAACATAATAATTATAAATGAATAAAATAATACTAATTATAAATAAATTAAATAATAATAATTACAAATAAATAACATAATAATAATTATAAATAAACATAATATGTAATAATATTTATAAATATAGAAAAACAATTAAAAAAACGAATATTATATGTTTTTACATATAGTAATAATTGCATTTTTATATTACATTATTAATAAAATAATCACATAATATATGTTGCATTTAATAATGAATATCAATTACAAAGAACTGAAAACGTGCAATATTCTATAAAATGCAAGTTCCTTCGACGAATTTCATCGAACAAGGAACGTTAACAAAGTAAAGCATTTTTAAAATATTAAATAAAGAGAAAATAAACGATTTATAGCGGTAATTAAAAGTGCAACACTCATTATTTAAAAAAAAATTATCGTGTTGTATTATTCCACATTAGAAATATCCATATCCGAAAGTAGCACAAAATAAAACAGAAGACGGAAATAATAGAACAATTACAACGAAAATGGTTGCATTTTTAAAGAAGTCGAATTAAAATCGTCTGAAATTAATAGGGTTACCGTGAGACAAAACCAATAAAAGTTATTTCTGATATACACTATCCCCATGGCAACCACATCGCCAGACGATAAAAATATAAAGGTAACCATATTGTAATGTTATCGCCCATCTTGGCAAACATAAAAAACAACTTGGGGACATATTCCCGGATATCAAACTAACACCGAATATAATTACAGTCAATACTCTTCCTTGAGAGTGACTGTTTATAAGAGACTGTAAATAATGAAATTTTTTTGAAATACAGTTCGAATATGGTAAAAAAAGTGACAACATAAATATTTCTGTTAAATGCTTAAGTAAACGCATTAAACAAATATGCACGTACAACCACACACGCTCAATCAGTTTTACCAGGGCAACACTAACAATTTGGATAGATACTTTAGCATTCAAAATTCAGCAATTTTTGAAATACTTCATGTATGGTGAAATTGACTATATTTTTAATTACTTTTGCTTTAGTTTATTTTTTATTTAATTGCAAAAACGTTGTAGGCGGTAATGCATGTAACAATAGAAGGGTTTTTGGAAGACAAGAGTGATATTTCTGTTCTTTATTGCTGTAGCCAGTGGTGGAACATACACCCCGGCAACTCCCGCATCTCGGGGTAGCCCAAGATTCTAGGGAGCCCAACGCCTGACTGGCTCCAAGCACATACCCTTTGTAAGATCCGATTTGGGGCCTAAAACCAGACTTTGCACGGGGGCCCTAATATTCTTCATTACGCCACTAGCTGTAGCAGATAACATGGAGAATTAATATAACTCTCGTCTAAAATTTTGAAAAAAAATTTAAAGAATAGTTAGGAATCAATTGTAATGAGTAAACAATAAAAGTTCATTTACAAAAGATACAACTATAAAACGGCTCTCACTTAAAATGCATTTTCTGAACTTCTTAAAGCTTGTAATTGCATCATCTGTTTCTCCGCAAGTTCCTCAGTTATCTGTATAAATTTCACGGCAAAGTATCGAGATGGTGAAGCAAAGAATCCTTTTTCTTTCATCATTTCTTCATATTTCGTTGCCATTATTTATGCAAGATCCTTTGATCTCTAAGTGAAAATGGGAATTATAATTATTCGAATACCGTATGGTATACAATTTGTATATCTAAAGACATATTTTCAAGAATATTACGTAAACTGTAGAAAGTTTCTAGTTAGGATTTATTTTATCCTTTAACTTCACTGATTTAATGAAATAAGTTTGCTGGATAAGTTTTAAATATATGCATTCCGCGTGTGTCCGGGAAAGTTTAATACTGATTGGGCAAGAAGATATTGCCCTTGAAATATGCTTGTTAACGTGGGATTAAATATAAAGTATCATTTATCATAGTAATGGGGAAAAAGGAAACACATTTATGTTTTATTATTTTAACTATATCCTTACGAATTTATCTAAAGATACGAAAAAGTTACTCTATTATATGAGAAATAAGGAACACATGACTTACCAACCGGGAGCAATGTGATAGCTATTAGAAACTTGAAATCAATCCGGAGAGAAGTACAAGCAAGGAAAAAAACAGTGGATAAACGTGTAGAATATTAAATTAGAATATTCCTTTCGACAAAACTTTCCTTGTTATTGTTCTCAACAGGTTCTTTTATTAGATTCATTGACAATTTTTACAATCAATTCATTATAAAAGCAAGAAAACAACGTCTAAGAGATGGGAACTAAAATATATAAAGAAGTATGTTATTTTCGTGGGAGTGCTGAAAAGAATTATTACTACATTACTGTTTCAGTTTTCTGTAGGTATTTTTAAAATGGACCATTTATTTTCCATATAATGGTGTTGAAAGCCAATTTGTCTTCAAATAGCAATGAAATTTTCAAAACAAAGCCATTCTTAACAAGTAATATAAAACACATTTTTAAAAAAGTCAATTCCTACTTAGATCAACAAAGAAAATTTTATTTAGCTACTTTTATTAAATAGTTACAACAATATACATATGACAGTATATACGTATGACAGAATCACAAGATTAAATGATAATTGATTTTTATTAATTACCATTAAAGTATCGTATTGTTATCCAAAACAATTCTGTATATAAAATTTCAGTTCAACTGAATGCTTTAAAAACGTGAGAAAAACCCTTCAAGTTTTGACACAAGTCACCAAAATGGTCGATAAGTCGCTAAAAAGATGCCAACGCATGTATTTGTAATTTTTAAATAATTAGTTTTTAATCAATTATTTTTATTAATTATAACAAATTACCGTATTGTCATCCAAAGTAATCATGTATATAAAATTTCAGCTGAATTGAGCGCTTTAAAATGTATTTTATTGACGATTGAAAATTCCACCAAGATAAATAAATAAATAAATATAGAGTGTGAGGTAATAGTATTAATTGAAAAAATTGGGATTTTGCAGTTGAGAGATCATTTTTTGTGTTCTAGAAGATATCTTGAAATGATTAGAAAATTGACAAATTCTTAAGTGTTCAAGTTCATTTATAATTAACTGGAACAAAAAATATAAACCTTAAGTTCACATTGGAATCAAAATGAATGAATTATTTAATTTTTCTATTCATAATGGTAGAATTTTCAGTTCTTGAAATAAAACACATTTTTTTTTCTTGTCATTTATGTTACAAAATAGCTAAATATTTAAAATAATTGTTCGGAGAATGAAACTTTAAAGTATTTTATAGTTATCGGTTTGATATATATATATATAAAATCATGATAAGGGTCTTTCTAACGAAAAATTATTACTCCTGTCAATAGAAAGGAATCTGTATTGTTCAAATTATATCAACTACAGAATTTGACAAACATTGAACTTCAATTCTAGGTGAAGAACACATGGGAAAGCCTTTAACAGTTGAAGTCCAAGAAAATAAGACAGACATACAAAAAATTCTTACCGATTAACGTATAATGCGGCGTATAATGCGCACTTGTAGCACAAAATAAGATCGAAATTCACCTGTGCGTGTTATACGCCGGATATAAAAATGATAGCTTGGAAAAGAAAAAAAAAAAAAGATGAGCATAGAAAGAAATTCGACTTCTAGATATATCGAAATGCAGTTTTTCAAAAAGAAATCGCATTCATTATGAACTTAATGGGTTGTAGTTCTAGAAATATACTATTTTTTGTATTTTGTATACGTCGAATAAATGACTTCAAACTATAACATCATTGCGCACATACATTTAAGTTTTCTTCGTAAAAAAGTGGGTCCACTTTATACGGCGAATGTACCTAAAACTAAAAAGTGCAGCTAGAAAGTATAGGCGCACTTTATACGCCATATTTTACGGTATATATGCTATAATTGGTATATAATGCAGAAAGAGTTTATCATTGGATTACGCCAAATACTTAAAATTATTCAAATATGGAAAATTACACTGTTTTTGCGTACCCCATATTTTAATAGAACATATTAAAGAGGGGCGTGTTAGAGTCATTGCCTAATGATAGTGGATAGAGCACTACTTTTGAATTCATAACTTGTGATGAAACCTACGTACCGTTTTTGACCACATCACATGAAAATATTAAAATATGGATCTCTGAAGATGACTCGAAGAACATGAAATAAAGAACAATGATAGAGATTCGGCTTTCACCTTTTTTAGTTAAAGTTACGTCTAAAACATAAAAGATAATTATAGAGCGCTGACATACCACAAAGTGTCTTCAAGAAGTTCTTAAAGAATTCAATGCTTGTGGATTGCATGTTTAATTTTGATAATGAATCTATCTCATGCAGCAAGACTGATAATTAAATTTTGAAACAAAAGGAGAATCAAAATTATAGAATACCTACTATATCAGTTCTACTCTTTATATATGTTGCTTTCGTTCATTATTGAACCTAAAAAACTTCTATAAGCGTCATTTTCTTTACTAAGAGATTAAATAGGTGATAAAGACATTTATTTCATTTGTTTTAAGAAATTAATGGCATGTATTTAACCTTTGTAAAATTCATCAGTTTGATTTTGGGAAATAATATACACCAAAAGACTGCTGTCCTATGCAAAAATATTTAAATTACAGAAATAGCTTTAACCAGTAAAAATGCTAATAAGAAGGTCAAATTACATAGAAACTGTTATTGAAATAAATCTGGCAGTCTCTGTAGCTAAATTTTAAAGAATTTGATTATTTTACAATAATTTCTCGTATTCTTGATTACACATATAAATTGCTTACGTACATCAATTGAATGACGAAAGTATGTTTAATTTTTATATTAGTTTTTCGCAAAGTCAGCATGAATTATGAGAGAAATTTATCATTGTCATAGCATCTATTTTGTATATTAATTTCATGAAGCTGTCATTTCATAAGTGGCCAGTTATAATTTATCAGTATAAATGCCACTAATACTTAGGGAGCCCCAAGCAAGATGAAATAAGTAATTATATAAATAATTTAACCTCTTATCAAAAGAGTATGCACAAAACAGATAAAAATAACTCACTTAGTTAAGCGAACTTATCCAAATCAAAAGACACTGCTGTTAATTTAACTTAAACTTTGCATTTAAAGTTTAACTATTATTTGAAATGCTGGTGGTAATAAACTACACTACTGAGCTTATACATCAATAAGACTACTAACCAGCTTTTAACTGATTTGCATATCGAACATTTTGATAAAATGTTTAAATTTAAACTGATAAAGATACAAAAAATCATATTGTCTTGAAAAGGACCAGCATGATATTTGATACGATAAGGACAGCTTTCACCTTGGAATTTGCTCGTGATTAAAATTAAAACTAACCCAACATTTATCACACAATACTAAAAAACGAAGAAATTGAATGTACTCATATTTCTTTAAGTCAATTACCTCCTTATATGTTTATCTAAAAAAATAATCCTGACTCTCTGCTATAGGAGGAGCTAGGGCCACACGAGATAGCAATTAAAATTATTAAAAGTACTTTTAAAATACCATTGAGGTATTTTTTTACCATAGAAGTACTTAGAAGAGAAGTACAATCACTGAAAAGAGTACCGTATGTGTAATCTTCTGAGAGGAAAGTGTAGATTTTTGAAGTTATACTCTTCTTTTTGGGCGTTAAGGAAGAAGGATGAGGGTAAATTTTTACGATGTTCGCGCGCACCGTCACAGATGCGGAAATGCTTTGTTTAGAAATATACAGAACGGGACAGATCATTTTCGCCTTCGAAATTCTCAGAAAAATAGTTCTCTTCACTTCCATGAAGAAGGAAACACCCGGGACCTCTCGATCTGCAGTCGAATACCCTACCATTGAGCTATATCCCGCGGCAGCGAACCTTTGCTTTGCGTTCTGTAGGAACGGATACGAAAATGCTTTGTCTAGAAATATACAGAACGGGACAGATCATTCCCGCATTCGAAATTCTCAAAAAATATTTCTCTTCTCTGAAGAAGGAGGCACCCGGGTTTGAACCGAGGACCGCTCGATCAGCAGTCGAATTTTCTACCATTGAGCCATACGTGAGTATCTTAATACTGATAATACAGTTTAATATTGATTGGGCAAGAAGATATTTAAAGTATTTTATAGTTATCGGTTTGATATATATATATATATATAAAATCATGACAAGGATCTTTCTAACAAAAAATTATTACTCCTGTCAATAGAAATGAATCTGCATTGTTCAAATTATCAACTACAGAATTTGACAAACATTGAACTTCAATTCTGGGTGAAGAACACATGGGAAAGCCTTTATCAGTTGTAGTCCAAGAAAATGTGTCAGACATACAAAAAATTCTAACCGATTAACGTATAATGCAGCGTATAAAGCGCACTTGTAGCACAAAAAATAAGATCGAAATTTACGGGTACGTGTTATACGCCGGGTATAAAAATGATAGCTTAAAAAATAAAAGAAAAAAAAGATGAGCATAAAAAAAAAAATTAGACTTCTACATATATCGAAATGCAGTTTTTCAAAAAGAAATCACATTCCTTATGAACTTAATGGGTTGTAGTTCTAGAAATATACTATTTTTTCCTATTGCTTGTGTGGAATAATACGTCGAATAAATGACTTTAAACTATAACATCATTGTGCACCTACATTTAAGTTTTCTTCGTAAAAAAGTATAGGCGCACTTTATATGCCGTATTTTACGTTATATATGCTGTAATTGGTATATAATGCAGAAAGAGTTTATCATTGGATTACGCCCAATACATAAAATTATTCAAATATGGAAAATTACACTGTTTTTGCGTACCCCATATTTTAATTGAACATATTAAAGAGGGGCGTGTTAGAGTCATTGCCTAATGATAGTGGATAGAGCACTACATTTGAATTCATAACTTGTGATGAAACCTACGTACCGTTTTTGACCACAACGCATGGAAATATTAAAATATGGATATCGGGAAATGATGAAGAACATGAAATAAAGAACGTTCATACTGAACTTCACCATTCCAAATAAAACGGGGCGAAATAAATGATGGGGGTTGAGTGTTTTCAATTTAAATAAAACATTTTGATTTACAAGGATGCATAAAAGTTTAAATATTATCGCGCACGCCTGCCGTCCTTTTTCTAGAGGGCTACTTTCCCTTTTTCTGTTCGGGGCTTTTCCTCCCCTTTAAAAAAGAGAAAAGAAAAACTACGCTTACCCCCCCTTCCTGGGGTCAGCCCCCTTCGCCCTTTGACTAAGATTTATTAGGCGTTTCGCCCCCCCTGGTCAATCAATCATTTTTCAGTTTTTCCCCGGACATTCTCCCACCTTTGAGTTTTCCGTGTAAAAACTCAAACACAAATATAAAAATACAACAGTAAAAAAAAACTTGTACAAAATACTTTTTAGGCTTTCAAACGCTTCGGGTAGTTACTTTTCTGCCTCCTTGTGCGTAAGAATCAGTCAGATTTTTTGGTAAACTAATTTATGGTTCTTGGTTCTAGATTGTAAAGTCTTTGCACTGGTCTGACCATTTCCCCCAGTCTCAGTTTTGACCGACGACTTAATTTTCCATCTTTTCCAGGAATTAGTTGAATTATCTAGCAAGAAACCACGGGTCCGATTCTTTAAACTATTTTCCACCACAACTACTTCTCCCACCTTTAAAGGGTCTTGATTTCTGGTGACGCTGCGTTTGCTCTCTCAGTTGGCCTAGGTACTAAACAAAATTTTTTTTCCTGCTGTTCCCGAATGGTTTGAACATGTCTAATCCTTTTATTGATTTCTTGATGATCTAGACAACATGTCAGTTACATCTGATTTTTCGTTTTTTTAAAAAACATGGTTGGTGTTAATGGGTAAATCTTTTTAAATCCTAAAAGTAAGTTTGGGGTCAGAATTATCAATGTTCACATTAAATAGTACAGTATTTAATTCTTCGTAATATAACGAAGCTCTCCCCAACATTTTCTCAAAATTTTTTTTTAACATTTGAATCATTCTTTCCCAAAATCCCCACCCATGCGGCACTGGGGGGGTTAAATTTCCACTTTATTTTTGGATATTAGCTTTGACTTTACTACATCCCAGTCAATAGAATTAAGTGCGCTATTAGACCCAACAAAATTTGTTCCATTATCCGAATAAATAAGGGTCGGTCGTCCTTTTCCCGAAATAAATCTTTTTTAAAGATTGAAAATGCTGCGGTAGAAAGAGATTTAAAAAGTTCAAAAAGCACTGCTCGAAATACAAACAAGTGAATAAACTACCCCAACCCTTACGCTTATCTTTTTAAAAAAAGGGGGCCCCAAGATCAACCCTACAACTTAAAAAATTTTTTGAGTTGCTTCCTATCTTTTTGGTAAAGAAGATGGTACCACTTCCGTTTTTTGAGCCGAAAATCTTTGCAACAGTGCATTTTTTTTTTATTTGTCTAATTTTTTCCTTTTAAAATCCAAAAAATTTTCTCGCAAATGATTCCTTACAATAGATACACTTGCATGCATAAGTTCCTTGTTTACGCACGATCATCAAATGAACAACGGGTGTTCGTTAGGTAAAATGATAGGAAACTTAAAATTGTCTTATCTTCCCCAAAACTAAGTTTTGTTCTAGCACGCAAAATTCCCAAAATTTATCTAAAATGGTTTTAAAAGGGCGCAATTTTTCATCCGTTACCCTCAAAAATTTTTCCCTTTGTATTAATTTAATTACAATTTTTTCCGCATGATCAAATTTAAAAATGTTATTTCCCAATATTACAAAATCAACCCTTTTTGGCATTTTTTTAAAAAAACGAAATATCCGTTTTCATCGAACAACTTTTTAAATAAGATGGGAAAAATTTAATGGTTTAAAATCCTCAATTTTTAACGGTATTAACCCAAAAAAGATTTTTTAACCTAAATTTATCGCATTTTCATCCGGACTTGTTTTGATCTCGGCATTGAACCGGGTTCCCCGGGCAACCAGGGAGGTTCCCCCCCCACCATCTTAAATAAAAAAAGCTGTTGAGCGCTACAACCCCGGAAAAAATGTCCGCGAAATTTTTCGAAGGCACGTGTTCCCGCACTAACACCCCAAAAGGGTTTTATTTCTTTTACCCTGTTAAAGAAAAAAACGCCACAATCTCTGTACGTTGTATCCATGCTAACGCCGTCATGGAATCTGTCAAATAATAAATGCAAATTCAAGTTTAAGTCGTTTTAACAGAAGCCGCAAGTCGGGGTTTCCCAAATGTCATGATAATAACTCCAAACGGGGATAGAAAATCTTTCAAAATCCCCCGCTTTTGCCTGTATCAGTTTCACAAAAACATTTTCCTCATATTCTACCCTCAAAATACACAAGCGGCATACGCTTTTTTACTAGCGTCACAAAACACATGCAATGTTATATGACGCTCATAGCCGTCCGTTTCCTCTAGAGGAGCTACATTCCTTTTCTGTTCGGAGCGTTTTTCCTCCCCCTGTTGCCAACAGAGAAAAGAGAAAACTACGCTTACACCCCTTCCTAGGGGTCAGTCACCCCTTCACTCCTTGGGTGACTAAGATTTATTAGGCGCTCGCCCCTCCTGGTCAATCAATCACTCTTTCAGTGTTTCCGCGACAAGAACAATGATAGAGAATCGTCTTGCACTTTTTTTTTAGTAAACACAGAACATGTTAACGTCAGAGCGCTTAAGACACAAAAGATAATTGTAGAGTGCTGAGAAACCAGAAAGTGTGTCTCCAAGAAGTTCTTGAAGAATTTAATGCTTTTGGTTCCATGTTTAATTTTTATAATGAATCTATCTTATACAGCAAGACTGATAGTTAAATTTTGAAACAAAAGGAGAATCAAAATGATAGAATATCTACTACATCAGTTCCACTCCTTGTATATGTTGCTTTTGTTTATTATTCATCCTAAAAAACTTCTATAAGCGTCATTTTCTTTACTCAGAATAGATTGAATAGGTGATAAGTGCATTTATTTCATTTGTTTTAAGAAATTAATGACATGTATTTAACCTTTGTAAAATTCATCAAGATGATTTCGGCAAATAATATACACCAAGACTGCTGTCCTATTGAAAAGATTTAAAGTAGAGAAATAGTTTTAACCGGTAAAAATGCTAATAAGAAGGTCAAATTACACAGAAACAGTTCTTGAGTTAAATATGGCAGTCTCCAAATTTTTAAGAAATGTGATTATTTTATAAGAAGGTTTCGAACTTTTGATTACATATATACTACAATACATCAATTAAATGATGAAATATTGCTTAATTTTTGAACGAAATTTACACAAATAAAACACGAAATATAAGAGAAGTTTATCATTGTTATAGCATCTGTTTTTTTTAAATTTGTTTCATTGCTTTTGAAGCTGTCATTCTTAAAGTGTGATCACAGGTATGATTTATCTGTCATTAAAATAACTTACTAACACTTAGTTAGCTTCATGAAAGTTGAAATAAGTAAACATAAAATAATTAAAAAGTCTATCAAAATTGCGTATAAAAAAGAAAAAATAACTCACTTAACTATATGAATTTATCCAAATCAAAAGTTTTTACTTATTGATTTTACTAAATATTTAAATTTAAAGCTTATAAAACTGTAAGTAGAAATATTGGTAATAAAAAGTACAACATGCCACTGTGTGTGCGTACACATTAATTTGAACACATATCAATCTGTATTGAAGATTGTGATAAAACATTGAAATTTTTATCCAACTCAATAAAAATACAAAAAAATATTTGCTTCAAAAAGAATAGACAGGGTATTTTGTACGATAAGGAACAGCTTTGTCCTCGGAATTTATTCAAAGTTATGGGGCTAAAAATAAACCAGAATTTATCACGGTACTGACTAAAAGGAGCAACTAAATATATTCATTTTCTTTTATTTCAATTATGTCTCAATATGTTCATCTAAAAATACAAAAAGAAGGGGATTCTCCTCATGAGGAGTAAGAATCATATTAGATATCAATTAAAAGAACTTTTAAAGTACTATTACCATAAAAGCCCACTCAGGCGAGAAATACAGCCAAAGAAAAAAGCTGAATGTGCAACAACCCGATTAATGTATAGAATTTTTTTAATTGGAATATATTTCTATCGGGAGTGCTTAATTGTTCGAGAGGACTACAAGTTAATTACCTTCACTTTTTTAACAAGTCTATGTATGGAAGTTCACTGTAATTTCTTAGTATTGAATATCAAAACGAAATAAAATGCTTTGCTAAAATGAGAATAGGGTAACTTTTAAGCGGATGAAAAAAGAGTGAAGCATTACGAACTCATCTGAATGAATTAAACAAATGCGCAATTAAAAAAGGTTTTATTTAAGTTTTTGGGAAGTTTTTATATGTGGATAGAGGCTCTATCCACTGCCCACATAGAATAGAAATTTTCGCTTTTCCTCCACTCGAGAGAGAGCACTTAGAATCATGCGAGATTGTTGGGGGTCGGAAACATAAGCAAACTTTGTTTACAATATGTGGTAGAAGATTCTCGGGTTCGAAAATCTTTCATTACAGCTTTTCTAATCGGAGAAAACGTTTGCATATTATAAAGTTCCGCAGTAAATAGCTCATCAAATTTGCGAAATAACTAATTTAAGTTATCAAAAATATTACTTTATTTCTAACTTTTTATACTAAAATTAAATAAAATATAAAATAGGGATATATAGTACCAATCTCAATGTATATATTCTAAGTATTTTATATATATTCTAAGTAAGTATTCTATGTTGTACAATTATTCTATTATTATTTAATTACACTTATATACTTTGTATTTAATTGCTATTAAAATAGTTATTATATAAATGTTAATTTTTCATAAAAAGTTTATTGTAATATAATTCATTATTTCTGTCCTGAAAAGTAAGTTAAATGTCTTAAGTGCGCAGTGGCTATAACGTCTAGCCAGTACCCAGGAAAAAAAAACCTGGATCAGATATTTTTTTGTGACTAAATAATGTTTATATAGGATGAGAACATTACATTTATCAAGTACTTTATCACAAAAAAGTTTTGTAGCTTTTTAGTTTTGTGCCCGTTAAAGGGTTCAGAGATAATGCTAGAAGTCTCACATTTCATTTTGATAATGAATCTTCGCATTCAGCAAAACTAACAGCTGATTTTTTTAAAAAAGCATGTCAAAGTAATAGAACATCTATCTTATCTTTTTCTGATTTTTGCATATGTAACTTTTGTTATTCTTCAACCTAAAAAAGTTACTGCACGAGTCATTTTCTTTCCTAAAAAGAGGTTAAATAGACGGTAAAGCATACCTTGTATTGGTTCTAAGAAATAATTGACTTGACGTATTTAATCTTTGTCAGTTTTCTCAAAGCGATTTCGACAAATGACATTCATCAAGACTACTGTCCTATTCAAAAACTTTAAGTGAGAAAATGGCCTGAATCTAAAACATACATAGAAGGTCACATTACGCGGAATTAGGATTAATACGACAGTCTAACAAGGGTCGCTTAATTCTCAATAATTCGATTATTTTACAATAATATTTGGAATTCTTGATTTCACATATAAATTGTCCCAATACATTAATTGAACGATAAAATTGTGTTTAATTTTTGTACGTGATTTTCTCAAATGCAACTTGAATTGTAAGAGATATTTATCATTGCTATAGCATCTTTTCTTAAATTAAGTTCATTACTTGTGAAGCTGGTATTTGAAATAGGGTCGGTACATTTCATCGGTCATTGAAGCGATAGCCATGTAATAATAAATAAGCAAATATATAAATAATTAAAATTTAAAAAATATATATTTAGAAAACAGAAAAAAATAGCTCATTTAATTATGTGAAAATATCAAATCAAAAGTCACTACTACTCATTTAAATAAACATTTAAAATGGAAGATTAGATATTAGTAGAAAGATAGGTGGTAAAAAACAAAACTACTGTGCGTACTGATTAGCATAAACACAACTCTATATTTTTAGCCTATTTGCATATCAAACATATTGATAAAAGGCTGTAATTTGTATCATGCGAAATAAAGATAGGAAAAAAATAATGGACAGGCAACCTATTTGCATATGATAGTAAACAGCATTGTCCTTGGAATTTTCTCGTGATTGTGGTTATTAAATAAACAAACATAGATCTCGATAATGAAAACAAGTAATATAAAAAAAAATTAAGTCCATTCTTACTAGATCAACATAGAAAAATTTTATTTTAGCTACTTTTTATTAAATAGTTACAATTAATATAAATATGTGTATACATAGGACAGAATCACAACATTAAGTGGTAATTAATTTTTATTAATTATCATTAAAGTATCTTATTGTCATCCAAAACAATCGTGAATATAAAATTTCAGTTCAACTGAATGCTTTAAAACGTGAGGAAAAAAAAAACAACCTTTTCAAGTTTTGATACAAGTCACCAAAAATGATGCCAGCATGGCTGTGTGTGTGTATTTGTAATTCTTTAAATAATTAGTTTTAATCAGTTAATTTTTATTAATTATAATTATATTACTTTATTGTCATCCAAAGTAAGCATGTATATACAATTACAGCTCAATTGAGAGGTTTAAAATGTATTTTATTAACGATTGAAAATTCCACCAAGATAAATAAATAAATATATAGAGAGTGTGAGCTAATAGTAGGAATTGAAAAAAAGTAGCTAAATATATTCATGTTTCTTTTATTTCAACAACATCCTTTTATATATAAATGTGTTCCTCTAAAAATACAAAAAGTGGATTTTGAAATTATTTGAATTTATCACAACACTGAAAAAAGGGGTAATTGAATATAATGATGTTCCTTTATCTCAATTATATTCATATATTATAAAATACGTTGTTGTTGTTACTAATGCCACTTGATAGGCAAAGACCAGAACAAGACCCACAAAATTCATCATGGTAAAGGGCTAAGTGACGCCGGTCGTTAGCCGTAGCTTTGATCACCATACAGGTGACAGAACGATTTAGCTCGGGTTTCACCCCAATTTTGAGGGAGCACACCCTGTGTGGGGGGTCAGGGGCCTTCCCCTTCTCTTCTCTTTCCAACAACTTCACAAGAGGACTTGCGGCTGGACGGCTATTTAAAATACCACCAGGCCACGAATGCACTGTACATTTACAAGCATCCATATCTTCTCCGGGATTCGAACCCAGGCCCAATGCCACAGCAATCAGCGTCGCTAGCCACTATACCGGAAGGGCACGCATTAAAATACGTTTAATGAATTGTTTGAGAAAGTTTCTGTGTTATTGGACTGTCCTACTGTATCATCGGAAGAATTCGTTGCAGTGGATGATGATAATGTGTGTACTGCCTTAATTATGGTAGATAAAAACATTTTAGGGCTTTATCAAAGCTAAAAAATATCATTGGTACAGATTCTTTCGGCAAAAATGAAATGAATAATGCAGCTCTTGATTCCCCATCATCCAAAATGAGGAACACCATGAAAGGTATGCGCAGTTATTTAAATGTGCACTACAATGGTGAAATGAATAAATAAAAAATAGACGACATCGAACAATCTGATACTAAAAAAGACAATGCAAAGAAAAATAGCAGATTATTTTCCAAAACCTTAATATATGTTTTGTTTTTCAAAAAAACTTCAACGTTTTGCATTATATTGCATTAAGTTCTTGTAAATGTTTTCGTTTCATTGATTTTTATTAAATACATGCATATATATACACATCTATTTAAGTAAAATGTGCTCTAATAAACTTAATTTTGTTGAAGTTATGTTTTATTCTTGTAATATCCTTTATAAGACGAAAAAATATATCATTCCCCTCAGTTTTGTGTTAAACGATTTTCATTGCATATTCACAAGGAAATGAAAAAAAAAATGTTATTCTTTAGATCTGCAACATGAGGAGTAAATACCAGAAGAGATTTCAACTAAAAGTACTGATAGCACATTTAAAATAGCATTGCGCTTATTACCATAGAAGCACTCAGGCGAGTATATGCTCCAGGCACCGTATTTGAAACAACCTGATGAGATATGTGGAATTACCCTAAAATAAATTGAATTGTGACAAGCAAATTGAAGCACTCTTACCTGCTGAAAGAGAGACTTACACCGTGCAAACCATTCGATACAACTGTAATAGACTTTTCGGTTCCAGTCTAGGTCCGAGGCACCAATTCTCCGAAGAAGTCCTACATAGCGCTTTTCACATGCTCAACTATTCATGCGCTTTCTATTGACCTAGTATCAGATTTGACCACCGATAGATTTCTGATGGCCCATCGTAGATTCGGGGAACGACGTGGACTTCCACACACCTTCTACACGGGCAATGCCTCAACCTTTCAAGCCGCAAACAAAGAGTTAATTGCTTTATGGAATACACTGTCATCAAAAAATGCTTAACAGTTTTATGCTGAAAATGTTATTTGGTGGAAATTCATTGTACCATGCGTGATTTGGTGGGGAGGAGGGTGGGAAAGGTTGGTTGGAATAATTAAACAATGTTTACGAACAACTCTGGAGAGAGCATTGTTAGACGAAGATAACCTTTCTACCGTGTTGGTAGGAGTTGAAGCCCCTATCAACAGTAGATCTGTGACGGGGCTTTATCGCGCCTTTTAACTAATCTCTGGAATCTTTGGGGCCAGATGGCATTTCAATCCGCCTTTCCCCAAAGAAAAAAGACCGATATGCAGTTAGGAATAGGTATACGGGGAGCTTTAGCATTCGCAAAAAGTGATATGGGGAGTTGAACAAGAGTTTGATAGAAGCCGGAAAGTTCAGGCTCTATTTATTTAGAATTGATAATTACGTAGTATCACTCCTAATCAAATCTCTCTTGTAAGACTTCTGTTGCATTGATCAATATGTATTTAGACAGTAATAAATTAGATATATTTTGGAGCTTTTCGGTGATAAATCATTTATTCCTACAAATCTAGGTCGCGTGGATGAAGAGATGATACTCCAGGGCTTTTTAATGGGAACTGTCTTCAGATTGTTTATCTCCTCAGTCCTTGATGTGTCGAGCGGAATGGATGTTTCGGGTCAGTTTCAGTTGATTCTGAAGAATTAAATACATCTCTAGGCACAAGTCATAAGGTGCAGCATGAAAGTAAAACGTTAATATGTTTTTGTCACCTATTAAAGTGAAACACTCAGCTGATGACGACAAGAGTGAAGTATGTTAACACCAATAAAAAAAAATTTATTTCCCCCTCGAAATATAAAATTTATATCAATTTAAAATAGATGAATGAAATCTTTGTGAGCTTTCATTATGTTTCTTTCAATTCCAACAGTTAGTTCACACACTCCCTACATTATATATATATATATCTTGTTCAAATTTCAATAGTTAATAAAATACACTTTATTCATTCTCTCAAGTTCAAACATATTTTTTTAAACTTGTACTGCATGACACCTAAGTTAATACAGTTTTTTAAATATTAATTCATTAATTAAATTTTTAATGAATAAATAGTAACAAACACAATTAATAGTCCAACATCCTATATAAAAAGGAAAACACGCTCGCTCTGACCCTGTAACACGTGGATAGTGCATTGGACTTTTAATTCAAAGATCGTGGGTTCAAATCTCACCTGGGATGGCCTAATTTCTGAGAATGTGGTTTACTTTACCATACTATTTTATTGGAATGATTAAATTTAATTAATGAAAAATAGTAGCAAACAGAAATAAAATGGTCCAACACTCTATATAGAAAGGAAAATGGAAAATGCATTATTAATATTGTGATTCTGTCATATGTATATATATTAATTGTAATTATATTTAATAAAAAGTAACTAAAATAAAATTTTTCTTTGTTGATTTAAGTAGAAATTGACTTTAAAATTCATTTTTAATATTATTTGTTTATGCTTAAGCCGTTAAATTACTATGTCAATATTAAAGCCGAGCTTTGCTGTCCCATCTCTTCAAACTGAGAGTCTATAAAATAATTTAGTTAAACAAAAGTGTTTGAAATTCATTATGTGTTTACCCACCACGGTAATGACTTATACATCCCAAATTAAAACCAAACCTTATATGTTAAACGACGAATGTAGACGACGAATAAGTAGAGTAAACATCTGTAGGCAAATACCCTGATAAGATCTGTGATAAACTTCTTAAACATTTTTTTATAAAAGACCATTATTCATAGATCACAATTATTAAAAAGCAGGAATAAAAATGATCTGCACTACAATATAAAACACATTTTATTTAAAACTATCTCATTCCATTAAGAATAATTTTTATTGAAGCAATAAAAACAAACAGCCAATGTATACAACAATACAGCAAAATATGTACATGTTATGGCTTCCTACTGTCCAAACAAAAAATATTTTCGAAATAAAGTGAATAAAGGGATGGCGTCTATTTTAAAGTAATGGGATCAGGAGCGTTTAATTTCTCTCTTGAGTATTATTTAAAGGCATTATTTAGGTTTTCTGAAAATTTTAACGCCCTCTAAAGGATTTTTTTTTTACCAAAATATTTATAACAATAAGATTTTCTAATGCAGTCGGACCTTTATATAACGAATTTGCT
The DNA here is from genome assembly GCA_019973955.1 of Trichonephila inaurata madagascariensis. Taxonomy (NCBI): domain Eukaryota; kingdom Metazoa; phylum Arthropoda; class Arachnida; order Araneae; family Nephilidae; genus Trichonephila; species Trichonephila inaurata. The sequence continues at coordinate 41,050 of BMAV01017214.1, read as the reverse complement.
AAATCCTGGAAAAAAGTTCGTAATTTGGAAAATTCGTTATATAGAGGTTCATCTTTTAATATACTTTATGAATTTAAAATTTGTTTTACGTGGTTTATAAACACTATATATTAAAAAAAGAAATTATTCACACTTTTTTTTAAATTAACATATGTTTATTTTATTTATCTTACCCATCAAAAAGAAAAAAAGCTGCAAGGAAAACAAGAAAAAAGAATGTCGAAAAATTCACTGTATTTTCAATATTAAGAAAATAATTTTATACTAAAATTAATGAATTTTAAGGACATTTTATAATTTAAAGCATACAAGTAATATTAAACATACTTGATTTTATAATTAGAACACGGGGACACGGGACAACTCCCTGAGGTTGAAAGAGGATATCGAAGATGTTTCTAGTGAACTGGGCAATGGGGGTTAAAGGTTGCTCTTCTTGGATGAAACGCCGAGAACTCTATTGCTCTCGGTGAGTTAGGATCTGACAAACCTAGTTCAATATTTATGACCACCATAACATGAGTTAAAGAGAATAACTTGAAATTTTTCAGAAATACTTTAGAAAAAGGGAGAAAAAAATTGAATCACAAAAGAAAAAGTTCGTTATACAGAAAGTGCACTTCGTTATGGAGAGGTTATTTTACGAAGAAAATCATGAAATGTTCAAGGTTCCAGGAAAAAGCTCTCTACATAGAAAAATTCGCAATATAGAGGTTCGTTATATAGAGGTTCGACTGTATTTACTTTTAGCTCTTTTTCAATTCCTAGTATTATCTAATCTCTATATATTTATTTATTTATCTTGGTGGAATTTTCAATCGTTAATAAAATACATTTTAAAGCGCTCAATCGAGCTGAAATTTTATATACATGATTATTTTGAATGACAATACAATAATTTAATTATAATCAATAAAAATTAACTGATTAAAATTAATTATTCAAAGAATTACTAATGCAGCCTCGTTGGCATGACTTTTGGCGACTTAGCGACCCTTTTGGCGACTTGTGTCAAAACTTGAAAAGGTTTTTTTTCTCAAGTTTTAAAGCATTTAATTGAACTGAAATTTTATATACACCATTGTTTTGGATGAAAATACGATACTTTAATGATAATTAATAAAAATTAATGACCACTTAATGTTGTGATTCTGTCCTATGTATATACATATTTATATAAATTGTAACTATTTAATAAAAAGTAGCTAAAATAAAAAAAATTTTTGTTGATCTAAGTAGGAATTGACAAAAAATTTTTTATATTACTTGTTCATATAGGGGGATCTTCGCGAGGTTTATCCTCTCTAAATCGCGTTTTCTTCCGTTCAGCCAAATTGGCATTTTAAGCTGGAACAACTCCTCCAATCAAGTGAACGTCACTACCAAGTAGCTTATAAACATTGAGTGAGATAGAAGAACATATAGAATGGTGGATGTTTGTGGACAATATTGCCACGTTAACTATTTCCTGAATCATAAATGCGTTGTTGTTTGAGAGTAAAGGGATATCTGAGAACTTTTCTTTGGCAAGCTTCAGAGGCTACCTCTCATTTCAGATAAGAACAAATTAATTCTTACCCTTTAGCATGTCTTGTCCACATATTGCGCACAAAGTTCTAACGTTTGACTTTATAAAAGGGTACTCAACCTTTTTTTTTTTGCTGGGCCGCATATATAAGTCAACTATTTCACAAGGAGCCGTAACATGAGGATAAATGGGGGGAGGGAGGGAGAAATGCTTAAAGACCAAGATAACATTGGAACTTTAAAATGTGGAAAATTGATCCAAAAAGTATAACTCCTGTTTTGCTTCTATTAATTATTAATTTTTATATTTTTCATTTTGTCACTAACACTAAATTACAAGCATTTAAGGTATCCGACTACGTTCCGGAACCGTGATTTTACAAAAAGCATAAATAGATAATTTTCATGATACTTAGTGTCACTTTGATTAGAATATATGTATAAAATTGTTTTAAGGATATTTTGACAAAAAAAATTATTTAGATACAATATTTTGGCAAAAAACTAACTTAGAATAGCCTTTTTTCTAAATGTTCTCCTTTTGTAAAAAATGCTTCTATTGTATTAATATTTTTCCTGTATTCAGCTCAGACCTCTCTACAGAGGCTCAACTAGAATTTTTGAAATATATAATTTAGAAGTGGGTTTATCCATATTTTACGACAACAGAGGGGAGAAATTTTAAGAAAAAAGCTCAATAGTATTTCAATTGGTGGTAATTCACCAAAACTAATGTGAATTTTTCAAAAATTCTAGTTGAGCCTCTTAATATAGAGGTCTGAGCTATATACAGGCAAAATATTATTATAATAGGAAATTATTTTTCACAAAGGAGAACATTTTGAAAAAGATTATTCTAAGTGAATTTTTGTAAAATATTGTATTTCAATCGTTTTATTTGTCAAAATGTTCTTAAACAATTTATACATGTATTCCTATCCAAGAGCACTAAATGTCATGAAAATTATTCATTTATGCGCTTTTGCAATATCACGGTTCCTAACGTAGTCGGATATCTTAAGAAACGCACTTTCACAATTTTTTCATCAGAAAACGGTTTCATATGATTACCAATAATATAACAGACTTCATAGGATGTCTTTGTTTCCGCTGTGATACTAACACTGACAAAACACTTTGTTGCTGTTGCAAAGATTATTCAAGAAAGCCTACTTACCACTTCTTGAAAGAGATCTTCGAGGAGAAGTGTCATTGAATGTGATTCCTGTTTATTGGTATTTTTTAAACACAGCACTTTCGTGACAAATCAAACAATTACTGATCCATGTTTGTTTTTCACAAAAAATTAGTCAACTTTCCAATCGTCTTAAAACGATATATTTTCTTCGAATATTTTTCGCTTGCAAGATATGAAAGATAGTTAAAAGTTAGTTTCACTCATTAAATTGCTACTGCACTGTTGTCTGTCATCACTAACCATAACCGTTCCAAATAGAAAAAGAATATCAACTCGTATTCGTAAGACACCGACAGCAAAAAGCAAAGTTGATGTATTTGATTTCTTGATGAAGAATTTTCCACCAAATTTTTAATACAATGTTCCGAAATAAGTACAATTCTCAAAGCAATGAGCGATGACCGGGCAACTTAAAAGGCTCGAGGGCCACAGGTTAAGTATAGCTGGTTTAGATAGATACAGGGAGATTCATTAAATAGTATAAAGTTTGTGACGGACTCACGCGTCTTTTCTTTAACATAACCTTTGGGTTCTTTGGTGGCCAAGATTAATGGCCACTCTTTTCCAACCAAAACCCAAGAAGCGAAATGTGAAAAAGAAATGCAAATAAAGTAGCTTAAATAACGGAAGTTTCAGTAAGTGAGATGGCAATTTGGGGAATGATATTGTGAAAGAGACTGGAGAAATTGACAACCAATCGTGAAGTTACCTGGAAAGGAAATACATTATGCAAGGTGCATACCATTGCAAGCGCGCTCAGACGTTTCCACATAAAGATTGAAACTAAGTTTTGGATTAGGTAAGACTGATTACTTGATATTAGGACTTGTAATATTACATTAGATGTGAGAGTAGGCGGATAAAATAATTATAACTTAGAAAATTGTCTAAGTACGTGATTCGGTTTAACTATCACTGTGGTATTTGTTCATTTTAGATTCTCGCTTATTTAAATTTATCTAAATTGTTTTGAACATTTAAGTTCTATTCTTAATAAAGACATAGTAAGAATCAAAAATGTCTATTCCTTTTACCCAAACCCTACACCTCTAGCTCACACCGACAATCAAGATACGGTCCCCAGGGGGCGGTATCACAAGTTTCAATGCGCTATAAAACGAGGGAAAATGAAAGATATTATGTGTGTTAGCTGCCACAGAGTTCTATGAGATTTTTTCAACTTTCGGTACAGAGTTTCATAGATGTTTTATGTGCGAACCTTTAGTCGTACTATACACATTAAACTGGTCCATCAAGTCCATCGATAGCTGATTGATATCCTGTTTCAGCCCATAAAATCCGACAAAATACGAAATACTTTGTTCCTTACGTAATCAGACAAGAAGAACTTACAAGGTCTTAAATAAGGACTTTCGAGGTGCCCATTTGGGTGAATGGCACGTTTCAGCCCATGGCTCATCAATCTATCATTGAGGGAGCTCATCGAGATAATGGCCCCCATGTAGCCAACCAGTGGCGCACACAAGGAGGGGTCCGGACCCACTCCCCAAAGCCCTTGATTTTTTTCCGATGTATTATAATTTTAAGTATATAATACGTAAAATTTAATTAAATATTTGTTTTAATGATTAATTTTATTAATTACTAATTATTTATTCAATAATTAGTTTTACTGTTTTGTTCCCAAAATCGACAAATCAAAAGGAGCACATGATGATACAAAATGGCGGACTTTCGACCCTGGAACCCCCATTGTAAAACTTCTGTGTGAGCTATTGAGCCCAACCAGTAGTGGTGGTGCACCATGCAGTTCAAGAATGAAGTTGTCACTTGCGACAGGTAATTTCAGGTAATACGTTACATCCACCTCAGTATTACCCTAACCCAGAATTATAAACGTTCGGGCGCCATTGCGACATATAGCCATCCTATTGATGACTATGTCTATGCAGGATATCCGCGTAAGCTAGAGGTGTGGGAGTATCTAAATGATGAGACATTATGTAATTCTTAACACAACTTTTATTAAGAATAACCCAAATTACTTAATTCTAATTAACAACTTTCTTAAAGAGTGAGAGTTAACGCAATTAAACCTTATATTCAAGTCAGATCAGCACCCAACTAGATCCTTATCTTAATTATATTTAATTAACTGTCTAATCTAACTATGCTTATACAAAATATTACAGCATAGAGTCACCTTCCTTCATAGGTTGAGTAATACCTATTACGTAATTTTAGATGAGAAGATTCAGACTTTCTTAATCTTTATTATATATTTTAATTGAGATGAACGTATCCTTCTTCCAGAGCTATAGGACTGACTAACACTTGTTATGAATGATTCCACACTAAGTTATCTCTAGGCTTGCCGCTATATCTCATCAAACTTTCTATCCTTTTTTAAAAAATTATATCACTTTTTGCATATTCGATTCGTTTCTCTTCTTGGTATTGGGTTGGAAAAGTTTTGCCATTAATCATTGACCCGTCAAAGAACTTATGAGTTATGTTAAGAAGAAGAAGGACGCGAGAACACGTCTAACCCCCCTCAAGAAGAAAAAGCGTATTGATTTACTTAAGGGGTTCTCAATGCCCTTAATAAAGTGCGATGCCCTAAATTTTATTTCCTGAATCTCTTCTTTCTAAGTTTTATTTAAATTTTAATCTTGAATCCTCATTTTAACTTTTATAATTTCCAATATTTATCTTAACTTTAATTTTAAATTTAAACTCTTGACAATAAATTTTACTCCATTAACTAGGCCAACATGTAATTACTGTTTAATTTTTGCCCTCTCACTTTTACATATATACTCTTAAAAGTAACTATACACTTAAATTTTTCTAAAATTTTTTCTAAGGTGCCTGGAGCCAAACTTTGCACCTGTATCATCATTTCATATGGAGCTGGCATTTTGCTCCAATTTTCAGTGTTAGGGGTATCATCTATTTCTACAATTTTCGGGGTCTGTCTCCCTGAAAGTAGCTCTCTGAGTCACTGTTTAATCTATGTTTATAATATCAATAAGTTGGACTGAAATTTTTATGCATTATATATTATTTGTAAATCACAATAAATTTTCATCTCCATCCCCACATCTGGTTCCAAAAACTCCCCAATGAGCCGCGCAACTCAGATTTTATTATTATTGTTGGTGCCTGACTTTACGCCGCGTTTCCCTGAACCAGATGCCTCATAATGAAAATACGGAACAATACAACAACACTTATATATATACACATATTATACAATTACAAACATTTTTCAATAAACCATTATAACAAATAACCAAAGGAATTGTCGCATCTCACGAAGTCATACATCGAAGCAAACAAATGTGTGCAATTACAATTGTTTTGTCAGAAAAAAAATTTTAACAAGTCAAAAGTTCAAAATAAATATACACTCATTGTAGTGTTAACTTTTGTAACATAACTTTTAAACACCGCCGGGACTTCTTTCTTTGCAATAATTCTTCCGACCACTTGTTGGAAGATCATAAAAAAATGAAACAATACAACCTTGATTTTTATATTCGGTCTCCCACCATGACGTCAATGATGAGGTGCTACCATTGTTCTTTCCTCTTCTCATTCCTCGGTTGCACTGGAATTCCTTATGATGATTGCTGTAGGGCTTGTAATCTCCTTGTCGGCTTTTCCTTGTTGAGTCCTTGGCCGGTCAGGACTCTGAGAATCGTTTCTTTGGCGTGGACATGCTTTGCGTATCTTGGTCCATCTTGAACTCCAGATGTCTCCTTCTTGTTCTTCTTTCTACTTATAAAAATAGTACTGGATGATAAAGGTCTTTTTTTATTATTGTGTCCCTTTTTGTGCCATTTTCTCTGTGGTCCACTTGCCCATGACTCTCCTGATCTCTTTATTCCCTTATTGAACCTTGTCCTTTTTACTTTCCTGTCATTTCAAATGAACTAGGGAAGCGATCTGACCAGTGATCTGCGTTTTATGGGTCCTATCTGTATTTTTACATTGTTTTGATTGGAGACTAATAATCCCTTTTTGCCTCTAACTTACACGTTTCACCGCAGATTTTTCTTTCCCATAGTGTGACTCATTTAATCATGATACTTTTTCCGAAGTACTTGGATTTCCTGACACACGTGATCTTATACTGGCCCCGGGATACCTGTTCCTAACTCGACCTCGTCACATTTCCTATGACGATATATTCTTATTTGATCCACGTTAACCGTTAATCTTTTTCCTGATTTCCATATTACAATATTATTGTTGTTCTTACTTCTAATACTCTATAAGGTCCTTCAAATTTTTTGTTTAAATTTGTACCAGACTTTGTTAGCTGCTGAACTTAAAGGGGTGTGTTTCTAATAAGACCCAATCATTTACCTTGCTTAATTTTTATATCTTTTCTACGTCTATTATAATATCTTTCCCACCTTTCCGGTTTAATTTTCGTACTTAGTCTAGCTTCCTGAATAACTTCTCTATATTTTTGTATTTTGAATTTTTGAACTTTCGGAAATCATAACTAATTTTTGAAATGGGGTATCAATTTTTCGAACCAAAATAATTCAGCAGGTGATTTTCCGTTGTTTCATTCACCGCCGTACGAATAGCGTAAGCAAACTCACGTAAATTGATCCAAGTATCGTGTTGATCATTAACATAATTTGCAATCATTTGTACTATATCTCGATTAACTCTTTCAGTCCGATTTGCTTGTGGTCTATATGCAACAGTCTTCACATGCCTTATGCCTAATCTTTCATAAGTGCTCAAAAATTTCTGATATAAATTGGGGACCATTATCACTTATTAATTTTATTGGGCTCCATAACGCGATATAAAGTTATCAAAAAATATATCACGCTATTATACGAGATGAGGCCTTTTTAATAGGTATAATTTCAGCCCATTTGCTGGAAATGATCGGTTAATACTAAAATATAGCGTTACGTCTTATTCTGGAGGAAATATAGGATGCGGGCCTAACAAATCTAACGTCACTATCTCATTTGGATAATTTGATATAATTGGATTTAATCGGACCAGCTGGTAACGCGTTTTTATAGTTATTAACTTGGCACATATGGCATGTAGAGAACATATTGATCAATGAATTTTCTCATGTACGGGAAATAACAAACGTCGAATTTTTATGATACGTTTTAAATCTTCCCAAGTGTCAGCGTGGCCTGTCGTGAAATTCTCTCATTATTTCATTTCCTTAAAGATTTTTGGAATGTATACACGCATTTCACCTAATGACGTTGCGTGTTTCGCATAAAATAACAATCCTTCAATTAAACGGAAATCGTGGGACCAATTCTCACATATCGTTGCATTAACCGATTTATCTTCAGGTTTTTCCTAAATATTTATAGATATGACCCTAATTCTGGGTCATTTTTCTGTTCTGTTATTAATTGTTCCCCACCCGAAGTAAGTACTAAATCCTGATTATGGCACAATTAACTTTTTCTCAATTATACTTTCCACATGATTTTTTCGATAAGCAGTAGCCACAATATTTAATTTCATTTCTGACCCATTAACTCACCAAAAATTCCTTTATTTACCTTATTATCTTCCAACCAGCGAATCTTGAATTTCAACGATTTCTGATCAAAATCTATGCGATCCTTGACCCACTTATAAAATCAATACCAAAGGAATACATGGGTATTCTAAATCAAATCAACACATGAAATGACCAATTTCTTTCAAATTGTCTGATGGGAAATATTCAATTCTACAATCCCATGTTTTGGCATTTCGCACCCTATTAACTGTTATTACCTGGGCTCGCGATTTTTTTAATTTGCTTATAAAAAATATTATTTTCTATATACTTCTTCCGATATAAATGATTTATCTGCTCCGGTGTCCCATAGCGTTTTCAAAAATGTGTTATTTAATAAAATATATGAACGTGGGGAAGTTCTACGGGTGATATACATATCGAAGCAATGACGTTTCTCTTAATACTTTTGAGTTGATCTTTTAACTTTACAATATTTAATCGTCCCCTTTGCATCCTATCGCCTCGACTGAAATTTTCACTCGAACCCCTATTTCTACGGTCCCTCTATTAAAATTATCATTTTTCGCTCATTTCGGAATTGGTAACCCCTGTTGTTGAATCTCTGATCACTGTTCACAAATCTATTCCTCTCGAACCCTCTATTACTTTGACGGCTATTGTCATAAAAATCATTTCTACCGTTATTTGGTCTACGTCCAACCTCAAATTTCTCAGTTTCTACCATTAGCATCAAAAATTAGGCATCTATGCGCGTTTTGACCTCGTCTTTCTACATTATCATTCTGTGAACCCCTTTTTAATTTGCAAGAATACCTCTCTTCGAATTTAATAAGACTTCCAAAAAGTTGTACCGTGTTCTGTGGATTGCACTTCCACATAGTCCTGGATCTGTGGTTCGAGTCGAACTAAAATATGATCCACCAATTCTGTAGGACATTCCTAATTCTAAATGTTTCTCTAGTACACAATAAATCATACACACGAAATCAGTGGGTTCCTGATTTCTTCCCTGCTGTGAAGCAAAAATTTTGCTTGTAATTCTTTCTTATTTTTTGACCGTGGGAAAAGCCTTCGCTAATTCAGCCTTGAGCTGGGCGAAATCCGTGGCTGTATTATGCACTAACACCGATCCAAATATTGAGTACCAATCTTGAGCCCTTCCCCTGAGATGACTTTTTAAGTAAGCACATGACAGATTACTTGGGATTTCAAGTAACTGTATTTGATTTTCTATTGTTTCTAGGAACTCTAAAATGTTCTCTGACCCTGAAAAATACATATGGGGTAATACATTACATCCACCTGCATTACCTAACCCAGAATTAAAAACGTTCGGGCGCCATTGCGACATAGCCATCCTGTGATGACTATGTCTAGTAGGATCCGCGTAAGCTAGAGGTGTGGAATTATCTAAATGATGAGACATTATGTAATTCTTAACACAACTTTTATTAAGAACTAACTTAAAATTACTTAATTCTAATTAACAACTTTCTTAAAGTGAGTTAACGCAATTAAACCAAGTCAGATCGCGCAACTGAATCACTTATCTTAATTATATTTAATTAACTGTCTAATCTAACTTCTTATACAAAATATTGCAGCACCCCCCCTTAGGTCACCTTCCTTCATAGGTTGAGTAATACCTATTACGTAATTTTAGATGAAGATTCTGACTTTCTTAATCTTTATTATATTTTTAATTGGATGAACGTATCAGCTTCTTCCAGAGCTATAGGACGACTAACCTTGTTCGAATGATTCCACTAAGTTATCTCTAGGCTTGCCGCTATATCTCATCAAACTTTCTATCCTTTTTAAAGTATATCTCTTTGCATATTCAGTTCGTTTCTCTTCTTGGTATTGGGTTGGAAAAGTTTTGCCATTAATCGTGGCCGTCAAAGAACTTAGGAGTTATGTTAGAAGAAGGACGCGAGAGACACACACTGTAGTCCAGCAACTGTAAGATCAACCAAAGCGTGGACATAGACAGAAAAATGGCTCCCGTGAGAATCTCGGACGTGTTGCACTGTGGATATGGCCAGCGTCACTATTGTCTGGGGCGAGACACACAAATTCCAATAGTACATATTCCTTACTATTACTTTTTATAGTATCAGGAAAATGTATACTTCTTTATGGATCACCTTTATATATATTCTTTTTTCAATTCATATTATTAGCTCACACTCTCTATATATTTATTTATCTTCGGGGAAATTTTCAATCGTTAATAAAATACATTTTAAAACGTTCAAATGTGCTGAAATTTTATAAACATGATTATTTTGGATGACAATACAGTAATATAATTATAATTAATAAAAATCAATTGATTAAAACTCTAATTATTCAAAATTACAAATACAGACCCGTTGCATTGATCGGCAATCGTGACTTCGTGTAGTAAAGATGTAGGTGCCACAGTAAAAGATGTAGTGCGTACTTTGCAGCTTACGGAATTTAAAAACAGTCACACGCACGTGTATAGCGACGCGTTCGGACGGAATAGAATGTCATTCCTGGCTTGCCTAATATGGACTTTAGGACTTCTACAAAATGAATCCGCGCATAATCAACAGTGTCTTCTCTTACGAAAACTTAAGGATACTTGCCAGTTTGAGATACCAAAGTTCCGTCTCCTTTAAAAGTTCTTTCCTATGGGTGGATAGATTTTTGATGTCGGAGTATCCACATTGCGTCACTGTACACGCGTGACTGATTTAGTCCGTTAGCCAAAGTACGCACTACAGCTTTTGCTGGCGTCCACATCTTTACTAATGAAGTCAGTGTAAAAAGTTTATAGTATGCAATTTCCAAATAATGCGTGCAAGTGCAGCTAATCGGACTAAACAAAAATCTCCGGAGAGTTTTCCAATCCATGGATGAAGAGTTTATTACATCTGATGATTAGTTCCGTAGTATTAGCCATTACTTTTGGAAACTTGAAGCTCGGACACCCTGTATATGTACACACATAATATAAACTGGTGTTTAAAATAAGAAAAGTTTCATATTTGGTCGTTTATTTCTAGAACTACTAGATCATTCTGAGTTCTGTTCTTTTTACAGTTAGGAGGGTGGGGGAGGTAATATCGTTCAGGGAAGAGCAAAAGCATTTTTCTGAAAATGATTGAGCAATTTAAAGACTAAACTTACCCTTAAGGCTTTAGCTATTAATGGAATGTATCTTGGAACGAAACAACGCATTTGTTTGAGATAGGTATCCTTCAGAATCAGATATTATTCGGACTCCACATATTTGGTTCGCAGGATAAGCTCAAAGGGTAAATGACAGCCGCCATTGTGCAAAATAAAAGTTGTACTTTGATTTCTTCTGAATCCCAGGTTCCTAAAATTTTATAAAGTCAAATTTAAATAAAAATTAGTTTGTTTGTATAAAAAGGATTATTTGGCTGAACCGAATAAAGGGGGACACCTGCACCTATCAATTTCAAATAAAACATTTGATCTCATACAACCGTACGCATCGAAAGAGTGAGTTGCAAATTCAGCATAACGCTTCTCATTCACCTCTGGTGCATACACCATCCTATAAAATTATATTCACAGCAAATGGCCGCGGACACAATTGCGAGAAAATACTTCACCTGGCATTACTGTAATCATAAATAGCTAAATATATCTTCTTAAAATCCTTTTCCTCCCACATTTTATTCCTGATAGACCAATAGTTATCTTCACTGCGCTAGAAAGCCAAAGTAATTGTGAGGATTAAAAAGCGAGATGCCATCGACTGCTGCTTCAAAAGGAAGACGCATTCTTACTGCATATTTTTAATGCAATATTACCAGTAGTGTTTATTTTGTGTAATTCATAAAACTCTATCCAATTGATACAATTATTAAAAAAGACCAACCCTCTGATATCCTCCACTTTTATAATGCGGCCCTCAGTCAAAGAAATTGCTCACACATGTTATAAAAGCAGTGCTTCTCAAACTTTCAATGTTTGCAATCCAATATTAAATCATAGGTTTTATCGCGCCCCCTTCCATATAATGACAATGTATTGAATACAATGATTCTATGCTCTGAATTAAAAGGTACAATACGACTTTAACCTCTTAAGGTGTCACCTGCGTATATAAACGTCTCAATCAGTCAAAGCGTTAATTGTCACGGAAGTATATATACGTCTTTCCGAAGTACGACCTTTTCTGTGTACTGCTATCCATAAAATTATTCCGATTGCTTTGGAATGCAATGAACACTAACAGTGTTTGCGAAAATTTACCTTTCAGAATTTCAAATTTCCTTATTTATTACCTTTTCACTCCCTCTCTCGATACATCCCTAACGCGATACCCACACGTGGAAAACGGTGGCATTGGGGGCGAATCACGTCACTTTAAATCGGCAGGAAAAGGATTCAATTATAAATCGTAAATTATCAAGATAAGCGTTAATTTTTATTATAATTTTATATATAACACACACAGCCCATGTGGTCTAGCAATTATTAAACTTGTTCTTAACTTAATATTGTTAAGTGCTTGTAAAATACATTTTACAGTATTGATACATTTATAAGTGCATTATGTCATTGCAAATGTGTATTTTTATTTTTATTATGTCAGTATGTATTTTTTTTGTTTTATTTACTTTCAGTTAATTAATAATTTTTTAAAATAATTTTTTTTGTTTTGACTTTTCAATGTGTTTTGCGCCTAACTTGGGGGCACGCCCACAATTTGAAAACGCTGTTGTAGAGGTTTTGACTTAAAATATTTAGTTATAATGTGTGGTGAATTCACACACAATTGGGTTCCATGAAGTCTTGGTAGATTTAAGAAAGTTTTAAGCCTAGTTTTCCAGCAAAAAATGGATAAATAGCATTTAAATATTTATAACAATCACAAGAATTCATATTAGGAAAGAGTAATTACTTACCCATTCTGATAGTTAAAACTAAGCAGCCATCGTTATCTCTCTAGAAAGGAAGCACATTGACGAATCCGGAACTCAATTTAAACATTTTTCCTTGTCAGCTGATCAAAATTTCAGGATGAGAAATAATTAAATTAAAATAATTGTGTACTAGACCTATAGCCTTTGTCCACATCGTATTTTCTAGCTCTCAGAAATTGAAGTAGGTATGTGCTTATCATCTGTAGGCACACACATCTTCAGTTTCTTATCTTCTGCAAAAGAAACAAATTCTATTTCAGATACTTTTTAAAATGTCAGCAGCAAATTTACTAAATTTATCAGCATAGTCTAATAAATTTACCGCAGTTTTAAAAAAGATGCTTCAAAGATTTATTTCAAAAGCAGGTGCTTATAAGGTATCCGACTACAGTCGGCACCGTATTTTCAAATGCTTACAAATGAATTTTTGTTTTAATATTTAGGGTCACTTAGATTAGAATACACGTATGAAATTGTTTTAAGAATATTATTAGAATTAAAAAGGATTTAAATGCAATACTTGAAATATAATTGTTACAAAATGAACATAGGATTATTTATTTTCCAAATATTCTTCTTTTAAGGAAAATGCTTCTGTAATAATAATATTTTGCCTGTATATAGCTCAGACCTATGCACAGAGCCTAAACTAGGATTTTTGAATTATATAATTTAGAAGTACATTTATACAAATTTTAATACATCAGAGTGGAGAAATTTATCAGAAAAACACTGATAACTATTTCAATTGGTAGTAACTCTGAAAATAATGTGAATTTTTCAAAAGTCGTAGCTCGGGCCCTCTGGAGAGGTCTTAGCTGTATATAAGCAAAATATTATTATTATAGAAACATTTTTTCATAAAAGGAAAGTGTATTGGAAAAATATAATTCTAAGTTCATTTTTTGCCAGAATGTGTGAAGCGGATCCGACATTCTTCCTTTTGGCCTCGAACCCACTTTAGATTCGTTAGTACCGGCACGGCTAGGCTATTTCACGAAGTTAGAATTCTTCTAACTTTATCTCAAATCACTTTACAGCTAACTCTCTCTCTACTTAGCTACCCAGCAATCTCTGGAGTCACAGACTCGGACATAGACCTCGCTCTACTGCTAACTTGAAATATATATATATATATGATTCTTAATTTACATAACCACGTTCTTCTTCTTGAGTTGGTTGGAAAGAATTGCCATTTTGGCCCCAAAAAAATCCCAAGAGGACATTAATAGAAACCGTCATAAAAACCCCGTCACAAAGGTTGCATTTAAATATTTTTTTAATTGTAATAACATTCTTAAAATAATTTTATAAATGTATTCTAATCTAAAGACACTAAATATGAAAAAAAAAAAAAAAAATTATTCGTTTGTACGCTTTTGTAAAATTATGGTTCTGAACGTAGTCGGATACCTAAAAAGCCTATTTCTACCAAACAATTCGTTCTGTTGATCCAGCACGAGTGAATGAAACAATAGGATTTTAAAAAAATTTTCTGTTACATGGAAAAATAATACATTAAATAAATTTTCGGTTTCTTACCCACATATAGATAATGGTTATCACCACTCGTTCTCAGGGATTGTTATCAGAGTAGCAATTTGAATTTCGATTAATATTCTCATAACTAACAAGATTCTAAATTCAGAGTGTTCACTAATTTGATGGTTTCAAAATAATCAAAAAAATTTTTTTTTTCCATAGATTGCTTCCTTAACAGGTTTAGAATACGGTGGTACAGTGATTTTTTAAAATTCGAAATCGTTATAAGAAAGCAGGTGTTAGAAGAGTAGCTGTTAGACACGCAAAGTTAAGATTTTCATTGTTTTAATCGGACTTGAACCTTTAAACGCGTTTTTCTCAAAACTGTGTTTTTCAAACTTTCCCCCATCATATCTCAAAAACAGTTTGACCGAATGACTTCAAATTTATAAGGTAGACTCAGCATACTTCCAAAATTCAAAATATTCCTATTTTTTATAACAAAAACATAACAAAAACCCCCATGAAATTCAAAACCTTTTTCTTCAGAAGTCTGCAAAATTCAATTTTAATATTTTCAATTGAGTGTAGCTATTTAGTGCATTTAAGCTTATAGATTGAGATGCCGTTAATTTGTTTTATTTCAAATATAAGCCAACCAGCGGAATCGTGGATGAAGAGAGCATCCATTTTTGAGGCGGGTGTGTTCAGAGCTCTATAACTTCCGTTCTGTTGGATATTTTTGGCTAAACGTTATATAAGTACTCTTTAAATACATCTAAACAAATGATAAAAAACTAATCGTCAAAAAAAAAAAAAAAAATTCCCTAAGAATGCTTAAAAAGCAGGCCGTCACATGGGTGAACCCCTTTAAGGTATCCGACTACGTTCAGAACCGTGATTTTAAAAAAGCGCATAAATGGATAATTGTCATGATATTGAGTGTCGCTTAGATTAGAATACATGTATAAAAATGTTTTAAGGACATTTTGACAAAAAAAATTATTTAAATACAATATTTTGGCAAAAAATTAACTTAGAATAACCTTTTTTCTAAATGTCCTCCTTTCGTGAAAAATGCTTCTGTTATAATAATATTTTGCCTGTATATAGCTCAGACCTCTCTACAAAGGCTCAACTAGAAGTTTTGAAAAACTCGCATTATTTTCTGAGTTACCACCAATTTAAATAATTATTGGCGTTTTTTTCTTAAAATTGCTCCCGTCTGTTGTCGTAAAATATGGATAAACTCACTTCTCTAGTTAAGCCTCTGTACAAAGATGTGAGCTATATACAGGCAAAATATTATTATAATAGAAGCATTTTTCACAAAAGGAGAATATTTAGAAAAAAAAAATATTTTGTTAATTTTTTGCCGAAATATTGTATTTAAATAAATTTTTGTCAAAATGTCCTTAAAACAATTTTATACATGTATTCTAATCTAAGTGACACTAAATATCATGAAAATTATCTATTTATGCGCTTTTTTAAAATCACGGTTCCGAACGTAGTCGGATACCTTAAATTAAATCCTGAAATATTTCTGCATGAAGGAAACTAATAATTTTTTGTTGCACTTTTATGCATTTAATTTCTCTTATTTCATTACGAAAATGAAGTGATATATATACATGAGTAGATTGAAAAATGTTTCTTAAGATTAAAAGTAATATTTTCATTCTTCATTGCTGCAGTAGATTTTAAAGAATAGTTAAAAGAATTTCTAAGGAATAGTTGGGATTCTAGTGTGCGGAGCAAAACAATAACGATTCATTGAAAAAAAAAAGTTTTAAAACAACTTACCTAAAATGCGTTTTCTGAATTGTTCTAAAGCTTGTACTCGTATTTCATCTGTTTCTCCAAGTTCCTCTTTAGCTTTTCTGTATAATTTTGGCTGGCAAAGTATGGAGGTGTAAGGCAAAAATCCCGCTGCTTTCATTATTTTCTTCATATTTCGTAGCCATTATTGATTAATGAATAGGATTCTAAAACAGTACAAGTAAAAATTTACTATCTTGAATAATTTATATTGCATAGCTGATACATTTAAAAATTTGTAATGTACAGAAGATGGTAGTGTACTTTTGACATCAATGTGTCCTTTAGAAATTTCTGCAAAAATTATGCTGGATGTTTCATATTTCATTTTGATGATGAATCTTCTCGTTCAACATGATTGATAGTCGAATTTTTTAAAAAGCATATCAGCAGTCTTCTCATTGTATTGTGTTTAAACTAAGATCTTAATAAACAGATTTTAGAATGAATGATTTGTGTAGTTTCTTCGTTCTTCCCACAGAAACACGTCGTGTAGATAGGGTAGAACGTGTGTCCCCAACAGGCGGGGCTTCACAACACTACCTAAAAGGTACTTGGAGATATAACGGGAATAAGGGTAACTCAGGACATCACTAGTAGTCACGTACCAACTCAAAAAGAAATATATGTTTGTCCCAATTAATTCGAAACAGTATAGTATTATATTTTTCGTAATAAAAATTAAATGTTCTTAAAAATACATATTAATATAAATTAAAATAAATTGTCTTTTTCACCTTACATTTTTTAACCATCAGATTGCTTACCTTTTATGTGAGACACTTTTTTATGTTCACAAACATAGTTTAAGGCTACAGATTAATGCATAAAAAAACATAATAATTTTTTTTTAAAGAGGAGGTTGAGTACACTACTTACCTGAAAAGTTTTTCATTTACGTCACCCTAGTGACACAACTGTAGTTTTTAAATTGTACGTAAAGTATAAGCTTAGCTCGGAAAATTCTGCAGAAAAATCCGTTAGCACGTACACGCAGGAAGAAAAATGTCAAATGAAAGGGTATTTCGTTTATTTAAAGCTTTATCAAACTTTTGGGCTGTTATATGGAGAAATTATTGAATTTTTAAATTATGTAAAGTAGCTTTTAAGAATTTTAATATATTTCCTGTTATACGCACGAACCAACCCGATTCTCTAAACGTGAATCCTTGAAATAAAAATACTGCGTTATACGAGGGTTAGCTGCTCAATTTGGTTTTTAATAAATAGTTTTTTATTTGCATTGTGATTCTAATTCGGGGAGGCTTTATTAAAACATATCTGCATTGTTTAACTATACGACCATATTATTATATCGAACCTGGGAAAAAATTAACATTAAAACGCTCATCACTGATGAATCCATTAAATTCATTAATAGCTATCATTTCCCCTCGATGTGAATAAATTAAACTATTAAATTACACATAATAATTTTTCAAAGATTTTAAAAATTTCTTTCTTTTGATACTCAAGGATATTTCTTATATCTTGATTCTATAGATGGTATTAGGTATAACTCTTTCATATGTTGAATTTTTGACAAAAATAATGCGCTGGAGCAGGGGTACTCAACCTTTTTTTTTTTGCTGGGCCGCATATATAAGTCAGCTATTTCACAAGGGCCGTAACATGAGGATAAATGGGGGGAGGGGAGGGGGAGAAATGCTTAAAGACCAAGATAACATTGGAACTTTAAAATGTGGAAAATTGATCCAAAAATTATAACTCCTGTTTTGCTTCTATTAATTATTAATTTTTATATTTTTTTTCATTTTTGTCACTAACACTAAATTACAAGCATTTAAGGTATCCGACTACGTTCGGAACCGTGATTTTGCAAAAGCGCATAAATAGATAATTTTCATGATACTTAGTGTCACTTTGATTAGAATATATATGTATAAAATTGTTTTAAGGATATTTTGACAAAAAAAATTATTTAGATACAATATTTTGGCAAAAAACTAACTTAGAATAGCCTTTTTTCTAAATGTTCTCCTTTTGTAAAAAATGCTTCTATTGTATTAATATTTTTCCTGTATTCAGCTCAGACCTCTCTACAGAGGCTCAACTAGAATTTTTGAAATATATAATTTAGAAGTGGGTTTTATCCATATTTTTACGACAACAGAGGGGAGAAATTTTTAAGAAAAAAGCTCAATAGTATTTCAATTGGTGGTAATTCACCAAAACTAATGTGAATTTTTCAAAAATTCTAGTTGAGCCTCTTAATATAGAGGTCTGAGCTATATACAGGCAAAATATTATTATAATAGGAAATTATTTTTCACAAAGGAGAACATTTTGAAAAAGATTATTCTAAGTGAATTTTTGTAAAATATTGTATTTCAATCGTTTTATTTGTCAAAATGTTCTTAAACAATTTATACATGTATTCCTATCCAAGAGCACTAAATGTCATGAAAATTATTCATTTATGCGCTTTGCAATATCACGGTTCCTAACGTAGTCGGATATCTTAAGAAACGCACTTTCACAATTTTCATCAGAAAACGGTTTTCATATGATTACCAATAATATAACAGACTTCATAGGATGTCTTTGTTTCCGCTGTGATACTAACACTGACAAAACACTTTGTTGCTGTTGCAAAAGATTATTCAAAGCCTACTTACCACTTCTTGAAAGAGAGATCTTCGAGGGAATGTCATTGAATGTGATTCCTGTTTATTGGTATTTTTTAAACACAGCACTTTCGTGACAAATCAAACAATTACTGATCCATGTTTGTTTTTCACAAAAAATTAGTCAACTTTCCAATCGTCTTAAAACGATATATTTTCTTCGAATATTTTCGCTTGCAAGATATGAAAGATAGTTAAAAGTTAGTTTCACTCATTAAATTGCTACTGCACTGTTGTCTGTCATCACTAACCATAACCGTTCCAAATAGAAAAAGAATATCAACTCGTATTCGTAAGACACCGACAGCAAAAAGCAAAGTTGATGTATTTGATTTCTTGATGAAGAATTTTCCACCAAATTTTTAATACAATGTTCCGAAATAAGTACAATTCTCAAAGCAATGAGCGATGACCGGGCAACTTAAAAAGGCTCGGGGGGCCACAGGTTAAGTATAGCTGGTTTAGATAGATACAGGGAGATTCATTAAATAGTATAAAGTTTGTGACGGACTCACGCGTCTTTTCTTTAACATAACCTTTGGGTTCTTTGGTGGCCAAGATTAATGGCCACTCTTTTCCAACCAAAACCCAAGAAGCGAAATGTGAAAAAGAAATGCAAATAAGATAGCTTTTAAATAACGGAAGTTTCAGTAAGTGAGATGGCAATTTGGGGAATGATATGTGTGAAAGAGACTGGAGAGAATTGACAACCAATCGTGAAGTTACCTGGAAAGGAAGCCATTATGCAAGGTGCATACCATTGCAAGCGCGCTCAGACGTTTCCACATAAAGATTGAAACTAAGTTTGGATTAAGGTAAGACTGATTACTTGATATTAGGACTTGTAATATTATTAGATGTGAGAGTAGGCGGATAAAATAATTATAACTTAGAAAATTGTCTAAGTACGTGATTCGGTTTAACTATCACTGTGGTATGTTGTTCATTTTAGATTCTCGCTTATTTAAATTTATCTAAATTGTTTTGAACATTTAAGTTCTATTCTTAATAAAGACATATTAAGAATCAAAAATGTCTATTCCTTTTGCAAACCCTACACCTCTAGCTCACACCGACAATCAAAGATACGGTCCCCAAAGGGGGGCGGTATCACAAGTTTCAATGCGCTATAAAACGAGGAAAATGAAAAGATATTATGTGTTAGCTGCCACAGAGTTCTATGAATTTTTTTCAACTTTCGGTACAGAGTTTCATAGATGTTTTATGTGCGAACCTTTAGTCGTACTATACACATTAAACTGGTCCATCAAGTCCATCGATAGCTGATTGATATCCTGTTTCAGCCCATAAAATCCGACAAAATACGAAATACTTTGTTCCTTACGTAATCAGACAAGAAGAACTTACAAGGTCTTAAATAAGGACTTTCGAGTGCCCATTTGGGTGAATGGCACGTTTCAGCCCATGGCTCATCCAATCTATCATTGAGGGAGAAGCTCATCGAGATAATCCCCCATGTAGCCCAACCAGTGGCGCACACAAGGAGGGGTCCGGACCCACTCCCCAAAGCCCTTGATTTTTTCCGATGTATTATAATTTTAAGTATATAATACGTAAAATTTAATTAAATATTTGTTTTAATGATTAATTTTATTAATTACTAATTATTTATTCAATAATTAGTTTTACTGTTTTGTTCCCAAAATCGACAAATCAAAAGGAGCACATGATGATACAAAATGGCGGACTTTCGACCCTGGAACCCCCATTGTAAAACTTCTGTGTGAGCTATTGAGCCCAACCAGTAGTGGTGGTGCACCATGCAGTTCAAGAATGAAGTTGTCACTTGCGACAGGTAATTTCAGGTAATACGTTACATCCACCTCAGTATTACCCTAACCCAGAATTATAAACGTTCGGGCGCCATTGCGACATATAGCCATCCTATTGATGACTATGTCTATGCAGGATATCCGCGTAAGCTAGAGGTGTGGGAGTATCTAAATGATGAGACATTATGTAATTCTTAACACAACTTTTATTAAGAATAACCCAAATTACTTAATTCTAATTAACAACTTTCTTAAAGAGTGAGAGTTAACGCAATTAAACCTTATATTCAAGTCAGATCAGCACCCAACTAGATCCTTATCTTAATTATATTTAATTAACTGTCTAATCTAACTATGCTTATACAAAATATTACAGCATAGAGTCACCTTCCTTCATAGGTTGAGTAATACCTATTACGTAATTTTAGATGAGAAGATTCAGACTTTCTTAATCTTTATTATATATTTTAATTGAGATGAACGTATCCTTCTTCCAGAGCTATAGGACTGACTAACACTTGTTATGAATGATTCCACACTAAGTTATCTCTAGGCTTGCCGCTATATCTCATCAAACTTTCTATCCTTTTTTAAAAAATTATATCACTTTTTGCATATTCGATTCGTTTCTCTTCTTGGTATTGGGTTGGAAAAGTTTTGCCATTAATCATTGACCCGTCAAAGAACTTATGAGTTATGTTAAGAAGAAGAAGGACGCGAGAACACGTCTAACCCCCCTCAAGAAGAAAAAGCGTATTGATTTACTTAAGGGGTTCTCAATGCCCTTAATAAAGTGCGATGCCCTAAATTTTATTTCCTGAATCTCTTCTTTCTAAGTTTTATTTAAATTTTAATCTTGAATCCTCATTTTAACTTTTATAATTTCCAATATTTATCTTAACTTTAATTTTAAATTTAAACTCTTGACAATAAATTTTACTCCATTAACTAGGCCAACATTAATAATTACTGTTTAATTTTTGCCCTCTCACTTTTACATATATACTCTTAAAAGTAACTATACACTTAAATTTTTCTAAAATTTTTTCTAAGGTGCCTGGAGCCAAACTTTGCACCTGTATCATCATTTCATATGGAGCTGGCATTTTGCTCCAATTTTCAGTGTTAGGGGTATCATCTATTTCTACAATTTTCGGGGTCTGTCTCCCTGAAAGTAGCTCTCTGAGTCACTGTTTAATCTATGTTTATAATATCAATAAGTTGGACTGAAATTTTTATGCATTATATATTATTTGTAAATCACAATAAATTTTCATCTCCATCCCCACATCTGGTTCCAAAAACTCCCCAATGAGCCGCGCAACTCAGATTTTATTATTATTGTTGGTGCCTGACTTTACGCCGCGTTTCCCTGAACCAGATGCCTCATAATGAAAATACGGAACAATACAACAACACTTATATATATACACATATTATACAATTACAAACATTTTTCAATAAACCATTATAACAAATAACCAAAGGAATTGTCGCATCTCACGAAGTCATACATCGAAGCAAACAAATGTGTGCAATTACAATTGTTTTGTCAGAAAAAAAATTTTAACAAGTCAAAAGTTCAAAATAAATATACACTCATTGTAGTGTTAACTTTTGTAACATAACTTTTAAACACCGCCGGGACTTCTTTCTTTGCAATAATTCTTCCGACCACTTGTTGGAAGATCATAAAAAAATGAAACAATACAACCTGATTTTTATATTCGGTCTCCCACCATGACGTCCAATGATGAGGTGCTACCATTGTTCTTTCCTCTTCTCATTCCTCGGTTGCACTGGAATTCCTTATGATGATTGCTGTAGGGCTTGTAATCTCCTTGTCGGCTTTTCCTTGTTGAGTCCTTGGCCGGTCAGGACTCTGAGAATCGTTTCTTTGGCGTGGACATGCTTTGCGTATCTTGGTCCATCTTGAACTCCAGATGTCTCCTTCTTGTTCTTCTTTCTACTTATAAAAATAGTACTGGATGATAAAGGTCTTTTTTTATTATTGTGTCCCTTTTTGTGCCATTTTCTCTGTGGTCCACTTGCCCCTGACTCTCCTGATCTCTTTATTCCCTTATTGAACCTTGTCCTTTTTACTTTCCTGTCATTTCAAATGAACTAGGGAAGCGATCTGACCAGTGATCTGCGTTTTATGGGTCCTATCTGTATTTTTACATTGTTTTGATTGGAGACTAATAATCCCTTTTTGCCTCTAACTTACACGTTTCACCGCAGATTTTTCTTTCCCATAGTGTGACTCATTTAATCATGATACTTTTTCCGAAGTACTTGGATTTCCTGACACACGTGATCTTATACTGGCCCCGGGATACCTGTTCCTAACTCGACCTCGTCACATTTCCTATGACGATATATTCTTATTTGATCCACGTTAACCGTTAATCTTTTTCCTGATTTCCATATTACAATATTATTGTTATTTCTTACTTCTAATACTCTATAAGGTCCTTCAAATTTTTTGTTTAAATTTGTACCAGACTTTGTTAGCTGCTGAACTTAAAGGGGTGTGTTTCTAATAAGACCCAATCATTTACCTTGCTTAATTTTTATATCTTTTCTACGTCTATTATAATATCTTTCCCACCTTTCCGGTTTAATTTTCGTACTTAGTCTAGCTTCCTGAATAACTTCTCTATATTTTTGTATTTTGAATTTTTGAACTTTCGGAAATCATAACTAATTTTTGAAATGGGGTATCAATTTTTCGAACCAAAATAATTCAGCAGGTGATTTTCCGTTGTTTCATTCACCGCCGTACGAATAGCGTAAGCAAACTCACGTAAATTGATCCAAGTATCGTGTTGATCATTAACATAATTTGCAATCATTTGTACTATATCTCGATTAACTCTTTCAGTCCGATTTGCTTGTGGTCTATATGCAACAGTCTTCACATGCCTTATGCCTAATCTTTCATAAGTGCTCAAAAATTTCTGATATAAATTGGGGACCATTATCACTTATTAATTTTATTGGGCTCCATAACGCGATATAAAGTTATCAAAAAATATATCACGCTATTATACGAGATGAGGCCTTTTTAATAGGTATAATTTCAGCCCATTTGCTGGAAATGATCGGTTAATACTAAAATATAGCGTTACGTCTTATTCTGGAGGAAATATAGGATGCGGGCCTAACAAATCTAACGTCACTATCTCATTTGGATAATTTGATATAATTGGATTTAATCGGACCAGCTGGTAACGCGTTTTTATAGTTATTAACTTGGCACATATGGCATGTAGAGAACATATTGATCAATGAATTTTCTCATGTACGGGAAATAACAAACGTCGAATTTTTATGATACGTTTTAAATCTTCCCAAGTGTCAGCGTGGCCTGTCGTGAAATTCTCTCATTATTTCATTTCCTTAAAGATTTTTGGAATGTATACACGCATTTCACCTAATGACGTTGCGTGTTTCGCATAAAATAACAATCCTTCAATTAAACGGAAATCGTGGGACCAATTCTCACATATCGTTGCATTAACCGATTTATCTTCAGGTTTTTCCTAAATATTTATAGATATGACCCTAATTCTGGGTCATTTTTCTGTTCTGTTATTAATTGTTCCCCACCCGAAGTAAGTACTAAATCCTGATTATGGCACAATTAACTTTTTCTCAATTATACTTTCCACATGATTTTTTCGATAAGCAGTAGCCACAATATTTAATTTCATTTCTGACCCATTAACTCACCAAAAATTCCTTTATTTACCTTATTATCTTCCAACCAGCGAATCTTGAATTTCAACGATTTCTGATCAAAATCTATGCGATCCTTGACCCACTTATAAAATCAATACCAAAGGAATACATGGGTATTCTAAATCAAATCAACACATGAAATGACCAATTTCTTTCAAATTGTCTGATGGGAAATATTCAATTCTACAATCCCATGTTTTGGCATTTCGCACCCTATTAACTGTTATTACCTGGGCTCGCGATTTTTTTAATTTGCTTATAAAAAATATTATTTTCTATATACTTCTTCCGATATAAATGATTTATCTGCTCCGGTGTCCCATAGCGTTTTCAAAAATGTGTTATTTAATAAAATATATGAACGTGGGGAAGTTCTACGGGTGATATACATATCGAAGCAATGACGTTTCTCTTAATACTTTTGAGTTGATCTTTTAACTTTACAATATTTAATCGTCCCCTTTGCATCCTATCGCCTCGACTGAAATTTTCACTCGAACCCCTATTTCTACGGTCCCTCTATTAAAATTATCATTTTTCGCTCATTTCGGAATTGGTAACCCCTGTTGTTGAATCTCTGATCACTGTTCACAAATCTATTCCTCTCGAACCCTCTATTACTTTGACGGCTATTGTCATAAAAATCATTTCTACCGTTATTTGGTCTACGTCCAACCTCAAATTTCTCAGTTTCTACCATTAGCATCAAAAATTAGGCATCTATGCGCGTTTTGACCTCGTCTTTCTACATTATCATTCTGTGAACCCCTTTTTAATTTGCAAGAATACCTCTCTTCGAATTTAATAAGACTTCCAAAAAGTTGTACCGTGTTCTGTGGATTGCACTTCCACATAGTCCTGGATCTGTGGTTCGAGTCGAACTAAAATATGATCCACCAATTCTGTAGGACATTCCTAATTCTAAATGTTTCTCTAGTACACAATAAATCATACACACGAAATCAGTGGGTTCCTGATTTCTTCCCTGCTGTGAAGCAAAAATTTTGCTTGTAATTCTTTCTTATTTTTTGACCGTGGGAAAAGCTAGCTAATTCAGCCTTGAGCTGGGCGAAATCCGTGGCTGTATTATGCACTAACACCGATCAAATATTGAGTACCAATCTTGAGCCCTTCCCCTGAGATGACTTTTCAAGTAAGCACATGACAGATTACTTGGGATTTCAAGTAACTGTATTTGATTTTCTATTGTTTTTCTAGGAACTCTAAAATGTTCTCTGACCCTGAAAAATACATATCGGGTAATACATTACATCCACCTGCATTACCTAACCCAGAATTAAAAACGTTCGGGCGCCATTGCGACATAGCCATCCTGTGATGACTATGTCTGGAGTGATTCGCGTAAGCTAGAGGTGTGGAATTATCTAAATGATGAGACATTATGTAATTCTTAACACAACTTTTATTAAGAATAACTTAAAATTACTTAATTCTAATTAACAACTTTCTTAAAGTGAGTTAACGCAATTAAACCAAGTCAGATCGCGCAACTGAATCACTTATCTTAATTATATTTAATTAACTGTCTAATCTAACTTCTTATACAAAATATTGCAGCACCCCCCCTTAGGTCACCTTCCTTCATAGGTTGAGTAATACCTATTACGTAATTTTAGATGAAGATTCTGACTTTCTTAATCTTTATTATATTTTTAATTGGATGAACGTATCAGCTTCTTCCAGAGCTATAGGACGACTAACCTTGTTCGAATGATTCCACTAAGTTATCTCTAGGCTTGCCGCTATATCTCATCAAACTTTCTATCCTTTTTAAAGTATATCTCTTTGCATATTCAGTTCGTTTCTCTTCTTGGTATTGGGTTGGAAAAGTTTTGCCATTAATCGTGGCCGTCAAAGAACTTAGGAGTTATGTTAGAAGAAGGACGCGAGAGACTCACACTGTAGTCCAGCAACTGTAAGATCAACCAAAGCGTGGACATAGACAGAAAAATGGCTCCCGTGAGAATCTCGGACGTGTTGCACTGTGGATATGGCCAGCGTCACTATTGTCTGGGGCGAGACCCACAAATTCCAATAGTACATATTCCTTACTATTACTTTTATAGTATCAGGAAAATGTATACTTCTTTATGGATCACCTTTATATATATTCTTTTTCAATTCATATTATTAGCTCACACTCTCTATATATTTATTTATCTTCGGGAAATTTTCAATCGTTAATAAAATACATTTTAAAACGTTCAAATGTGCTGAAATTTTATAAACATGATTATTTTGGATGACAATACAGTAATATAATTATAATTAATAAAAATCAATTGATTAAAACTCTAATTATTCAAAGAATTACAAATACAGACCCGTTGGCATCATTTTTGGCGACTTAGCTACTATTTTGGCGACTTGTGTCAAAACATGAAAAGGTTTTTTTTCTCACATTTTAAAGCGATCGTTTGAGCTGAAATTTTCTGTACAGTATTGTTTTGGGTAAAAATACGATAATTTAGTTATAATTAATTAAAAGGAATTGACTGAAACTAATTATTTAAAGAATTTCAGATACAGCCACAGTGGTTTCATTTTTAGCGACTTGGGTCAAAACTTTAAAATATTTTTTTTTCTCACGTTTTAAAGCATTCAGTTGAACTGAAATTTTACAGACACGATTGTTTTGGATGACAATACGATACTTTAATGATAATTAATAAAAATTAATTACCACTTAATGTTGTGATTCTGTCCTATGTATATACATATTTATCTTAATTGTAATTATTTAATAAAATGTAGCTAAAATAAAATTTTTTCTTTGTTGATCTAAGTAGGAATTGACTTAATTTTTTTTATATTACTTATTTCAATACACATCACTTGCATTTAAAAATAAGAGGAGAGAAACAGCCAATATTTTTACTTTTAACTAATTATTTGTCTGTAATAGAAAGAATTATTTTAATTATTAACATCTGTCTAAGTTATTTTAGTGTCTGACATGAAACAAAAATTTGTTACATGTCAGACATTGAAAAGCTTGGTTTCGTGTTCAAACTCTCTGTTTGCGTGCCACAAGGATTAAGCGGGGGAAAAAAATTAGTGGCAGTATTTCGATATGTTCTTTAAATCTTGCTCTTCACAAAAGGGAACAGTTTCTGGACCACTTGGTGACTAGAGATTAAAATAGTATAGTGTACAAACACGTGGTAAGGAATAAACGGGAGGTACCACCATCCACATCCAAAGCTGGCATGCATTAGAAAAAAGGATTTGTTCTGTTGTTAGTGAGGCAGCAAGGGTATAGTTTACTATGAGTTACTGAAAGAAAATTAAACAACCGTTGCTGTTCACAACTTGATGTTTTGAATAAAGAAAATCCGCAGAAACGTCCATCTTAGGCCAACAGAAAGGGTGTGATTCTTCATCACGACAATGCTAGATAACACGTGGCAAGAAACACAGAATAAAAAATCTGCAGAGTTGGGTTTGGAAACTTTACCGCAGCCAGCACATACTCCTGATGTTGCTCCATGTGACTATCATTTGTTCAGGTCGCTACAAGACATTCTTGATGGAAATATATAAATTATGAGGATGTCCAAACGGCAGTGGGGTAGAATACTTTGTCTCCAAAACAGAGAACTTCTTTTTCAAGGAGTTAGATAAACTGCCAGAACGCTGATAGACACTTGTAACTAACAAAGGACGTTATATATTAAATTAAATTTAAGATAAAAAGTGAACTTTTAGTAGTAAAAAATTTGCTTTTTCTTCAGAAAAAAAAAAAAACGATAGAACTTTCTCTTATACCCATTACATCTTTACATCTATCTTAATTCTATAGATCAGTGCTTCTCAAACTTTCAATATTCGCGACCCAATGTTCAATCATAAGTTTCATTGCCTCCCCTCATACCTTCATACAATAACAAAGTATTGAATTCAATAATACTAAAATTTGACACTAAAGCTACAATACGATTTTAGCCTCTTAAGTGCCACCGGTGTATATAAACGTCTCGCTCAGCCAAAGCATTAATTCCCCTGGACGTATATATACGCCTTTCCGAAGTACGATCTTTTCTGTGCACTACTGTCCATAAAATTATTCCGAAAGGTTTGTAATGCAATAAAAGGACTTTGACAGTGTTTGCGAAGAATTTATTTTTTTCAGAGGATTTTCTTATTCATACCTTTTTTCCGCCCTCCCCCTCCAAAAAAAAACCCACACAGATATGAGTATCTACGTGGAAAACGGTGGCATTGGGGAGCGAATCGCGTAACTTTTATTCGGCAATTCAGGGATTATATACAAACCGTTTGGGGATCCTCATAATTATTCAGGGATTAATTATAAACCGTACAAATTATCAAGATAAGTTTTAATACAAACCCATAAGGTCGCTGATAATTATCAAGCTTGTTCTTAACTTAGTATTGTTAAATGAATTATAAAATACATTATATAGACTGTAAAAAGTTTATTATTTTTCAAAGAAAAGTGCATTTGATTTTTATTATGTCGGGAATGCATTTTTTTTTGTTACTAAAAAAGTAAATTAAAAATTTTTAAAAAATAATTTTTTTGTCTCCAACTTTTAATATGCCCCGCACCCCCCTCAGAGTTATCAGGGCCCCTCTAGGGGGGCGCGCTGGGGATTTGAGAAACGCTGCTATAGATGAGTGGTCTTCAAACTATATAATGAACCCACGGAACCCTTGAAACTATAATGTGTTTTCCGGGGGAAATTCTATCTGGGGCGCGAGCACTTCTAAGAAAAAATATATCTTAAAACAATATGAAAAGAAAAACCAACATGTTTTTAAGGTACTTTAACCAAAGAAAAAAAAAAAAGTACTGTTTTTTTTAAATTTTTTTTTTTTTTATTGCTTATTTTAAAATTTTTAATATGATATATTAATATAATTTACTTTTTTAATGCTAGCTCTAGTTGTAATATTTTTAAAATGTAATGCCCTGGTCATTACTTTTAAAAACAAGTAAAAAAAGAAAAAATTCTAAGTAAATTTTCCTGCTTGCATCAACAAAAAAAAATTTTATTTTAGTTTACTTTTTTTTAAAAATTTTAAAATTAATATGAATAGGGAAAAATACATATGACTGAACCCCACAACGGAAATTGGAAATTATTTTTTATTAATCATAAATTAAAAAAGTATCATATTGTCATCCAAAACAATTTTTGTATAAAAAAATTTCAGTTCAACCGAATTTTTTAAAAACGTAAAAAAAAATTTTTAAGTTTTGACCCAAGTCGCTAAAAATGAAAACCGGCTGTATCTGTAATTCTTTAAATAATTAGTTTCAGTCAATTAATTATAATTAAATTGCCGTATTTTCCCCAAAACAATAGTGTATAAAAGTTTCACCCTCAAATGACCCTTTAAAAAATGAAAAAAAAAAACCTTTTTCAATTTTTTGACAAAAAGTCGCCAAAAGGGGGTTGTTTAAAGTCCCGAAAAAAGGATAACGTGGCTGTATTTGTAATATTTTGAATAATTGGTTTTAAATAATTAATTTTATTAATTATCTTTAAAGTACCCGTATTGTCATCCAAAATAATCGTATAAAAATTTCAGTTCAACTGAATCCCTTTTAAAAAGTGAAAAAAAAAAACCCTTTTTCCCAAAGTTTTGACACAAGTCCCCAAAAAATTTTCCAACATGGCTGTATTTGTAATTTTTAAAAATAATTAGTTTTAATCAATTAATTTTAATTAATTAAAAATTATATTTTTGTCATCCAAAATAATCATGTATATAGAATTCCAGCTCAATTGAGGGGTTTTTAAAAATATTATTTTTTATTAACGATTAAAAAAATTCCCCCAAAAAACTAAATAAATATATAGGGGTGTGAGCTAATAGTGTATAGGAATTAAAAAATAGAGAACAGGTTTGAAGCAATATGCAGTTACATTTCTTATTCTGAGCTAATTTACTCCTATATTTTTTTTTTTTTTTCCGCTCGTTAGTATTTTTTTCATTCTTTAAAATTCATTAAAGTATTTATAACTGTAGGGGGAATTTTTTTGCCTTTTAAAAAATTTTGCAACCGGGGTTTATGAGCTGTTCCTGCTTAAATGTAGACTTTAACATCGACCTTGTTACCTTGCCGATAAGTGGTTCCTTCTCCTTCATTGGTGTTTTTTAATTTTTTCCCCTTCTTACCATTGTAATTTTACGAAATTTAGGATTTAATTGTTTTTACATAAAATATTTATTTATACTAGGGGGGGGTACCTCCGACCTATTAACAGTGCCCCAAAAACCCATTGTAGAAATTATAAAAACCGTTCATATTCATTGCACAAAATATAAAACTGTAATTTACGCGTATTAAATAGTTCTAATTATTTGTTTTTTTTTTTTTTCAAAAAATTTCGCCCCTTGACGCCCCTCATCAGTAAAATTCACGTTTAAAAATTTCGTGGCCCAAACCCCTTTTTTTAGATAAATTTAAAACCAGATTCTGATAAACTGCAGCTTTTGACCCTGCGAAGTTGAGTATTTTTTAGTTCCGTTGATTATTAATAAATCTTCGAAAGGGACGACCCCTTTTCCACGCAGCGATTCCAGTGCAGTCAACCCTTTGCGATATTTTTCTGCAAGAGTTGCAATAATGTACTATCGCAAGGGGAAAAGGCAATATTAAATGAAACAAAGGCTTTTAGGGTCCCAATTCAACACATTTTTGGCACTTGGGAAATGGGGGGTTTGCCAACTTGGCAGTTATGTTCAACGTTAATATTGTTGCAATAGTACGAAATAAATTTAATGCAGCATCTCACGAAAACCTTTTTATATAGAGAAAGAAATTTATTTTCACAAGAATGCCTTTAAAAATTCAATCTTTTGCAAAAATTAATTTTTAAATTGTTGGTGCTTTGATTCAGCAAACAGCGATCACTTGCGAAGCGTCTGTCAAACGTTCCAGTGAACCATAGGGCTGCCGTAACCCAGATTGAAGACCTCTGCTATAGATTGCATATCCTTACTTCAGCGTTTCTCAAACTGTGGGGCGCGCCCCCTTGGGGAGCGTGATAACACTACAAGGGGGGGCGACATATTGGGGGAAAAAAAAAAGATTTTTTTTAAAAAAACTTACTAGTTTATTGAAAGAAAAACAAAAAAAAAAATACATTCTGACATAATAAAAAGGGAATACACATTTACACTGATATAATACACTTATAAAAGTATCGGTACTCCCCAAATGTATTTCATAATTAATTTAACAATACTAATTTAAAGAATAAGTAAAATAATTCCCAACCAGGGTTTGTGTCACTATAAAAAATAATAATACTTATCTTGATAATTTGTGGGGTTTTATAATGAATCTTTTTAACTGCCGATTAAAGGTTTGGGATTCGCTCCCCAATGCCACCGTTTTTCCCCGTAAATGTTTTATGATGTATTAAAAGGGGAAAGGGAAAAAAATAAGCAAATCCTCTGAAAATATAAGTACATCCTTTTTCCCAAAAACCCCGTCCTTTTATTGTATTACAAAGCCTGCGGAATATTAAAAATAAAAGAAAAAGACGTATATATAAGTTCAGGGGAAAAAAACGTCTTAGCTGAGCGAGACGTTTATATGCGCGGGGGGAACCCTTTAAAAGATTTAAAAACCTTTTTGTAGATTTTTGCATCAAAGTATCGTGTTATTGAATTCAATAAATTGTTATTGTATGGAAGGGGGGGCGATGAAAATTGTGTTTTAATATTGGGTTGCAAGTTTTGAAAAATTTGAGAACCACTGCCTTTTTTTTATCTTAATCCCAAAATATACAAACTATAGATATCATATCAAGGATATATAGGGAATGCGCGAAGCCATAGAATAACCCAAAACTCTAAAAATAAAAAAATCCCAAATTCGATTTGGGTTTTTTGTTCGCCTCCCTGGCTAATGTTAATTCAGCTTCTAGATTTAAAAAATTTAAAATACTCCCAAAAATTAAAAAGATCTCTATTAGACTTTAAAATTAAATTTATTAATACAAAGTTAAATTTTACAATTACAAAAAGAAAAAAAATAAAAAAACTTTTGCTTTAGTATGCTCCAAGAGAGGGAAGGTTGGGGGGGCCCCCAGATATTTTACTTGGGAATTCTACATATTATTCCATGTTTTAAAGGAAAAAACTGTCCCAAATTTGGGGGTTTAAAGGGAAACCGATTCTTTGGAACCGTGATTTTTAAAAAAATAGCATAAATGGATACATTTATGGGATTTAGTGTCACTTATATTTAGAATACATGTATAAACTTTTTTTTTAAAGGGGGTTTTTTAAAAAAAAATTTTTTAATACAATATTTCGGGGAAAAAAATTTAAATTAGAATAACCCTTTTTCTTTTTTGTCCAAAAAAGCTTCTATTATAATACTATTTTGCCTGTATATAAACCCGACCCTATACAGAGGTTCAACTATGGGTTTTGAAAAATTCCCCATTATTTTCAAGGGAACAATCCATTGAAATATAATTATCGGCGTTTTTTTTTAAACTTTCTCCCCCCCTGTTGTCGTAAAAAATGGATAAACCCATTTTTTAAATAATATATTTCAAAAAAATTCCAATTGGAGCCTCTGTACAGAGGTCTGAGCTATATACAGGCAAAAATATTATTGAAAAAAAAGCAGTTTTTTTAAAAAAGGAAATATTTTGAAAAAGAGTCATTCTATGTTAATTTTTTTTTCAAAAAATTGTACTTAAATAATTTTTTTTTGTTTAAAACCATTCTTAAAACAATTTTAAATACATTTTTTCTAAGTGACAATTTAAAAGTCATAAATATTATCCATTTATATGCTTTTTTAAAACACGGTTCCCGGGCTAATCGGAAAACCTTTAAAAAATGAACCACACCCCCCAAAACACGGGGGAGCACTCTCTACTGTCTTCCAAGCTGAGGGCTCAGATTGGGTGTTCCCCCTCGAGTTACATTTCATAAAAAATTTTTGGGCCCCACCCACCGGAGGGGGGGCAAGACGTTCCCTTTTTGAAAGAATGCACCACATCCGGTCAAAGGGCCAAATATAGAAATTACCAATAAAACGGGTGCCTTCCCTCCCGGGTGCTTATCAATTGGTAAAATTTCAGAGGGCCCCAAAAGGGGGGTGTTTGGGGGGCCGGGCCCCTATAGCCCTTTTATTTTTTTTTTCGATTGGTTATAATCCTACGTATATATTACGTAAAATTTAATTATGTATTTGTTATTAATATTAATTTTATTAATTAATGCTAAATGTTTATTCAATAATTAATTTGTATTGTTTGTGTTCCCGAAAATCGACAAAATCAAAAGAATATGCTGAGTGGCGTATTGGAGCATAATACCAAAATGGTGGACTTTCGACCCTGGACCCCGCCCTTGAAAATTTTTTGTGTGTGCTACTGGTAACATATCTTTACTCATATCGATCAATTAAGGCATAGGGGTGTACTTCGAGAACTCACAGATTGATGATGCAAAAATATAAAGGGGCAATTTTTTCTTATCGGGGGAAATTTTGGGTTGCAAAATGATGATATTTAGTACTATTATGACTACTAGTTTTTGGGGATGATATTTAGTACTATCTATTATTGTTACTGCCTTTTGAAATTTCACACGGGAGTAAGTATAAATTGAACCTGTACATTATGAATCAGTCAGTGAGTTGACTTCGGGTCGGCTTAAAAAAATTGCCAAATGGACCTACAATTGTTAACCCGCGATCCTTTTCGCCGGGGTTTTTTACACCCCCGCAACAAGAAAATCCTCCCCGGATTCTAAAAAAAATGCGCAGAACTCCGATTTTTTTTGTAGCTGCCCTTTTTGGTCATTGAACCTTCAGGTTTTTATACAACCCCTTTTTCGAACGATTGGAATGTAATGACCTTCAAACGTTTATCTTTTAAAGGGGGTGGGAAACCCCGCGGGAAATAGAGGATTTGATACAGTCTGCTCTGAATGTTTGAAAAAAGATTAAAATATTATTTTTTCTACTTTTTACTATCATTATCTTATTAATTGTAAAAATATATTTATTACTGGTTTTACGTTTTATATACTCGTTTATGAAAAAAAATATAATTATTTTGTTTTAAAATGAAAATTTTTTTATGTTTTTGTTTAAATTAATTTTTAGTCTCATTTGTATGCAAAAATTTAACAATTTTATTTGTAAAAACACAAAAAAACTTGTACTTTATAAATATGTATCATAATGGCTTAATTTTTTTTTTCATAATTAAATACACGTGTTAAAAGTTTGGGGGTTCTCTACACCCCCCAGTAGACGGTACCCAAAAAAAAGGCGCAGTGACCGCGGGTTAAGGTATCCGACTACCCTAAAATCACAATTTTTTTCAAAAATCGACAAATTTTGTTTAGAATTTTATTTTATAGGTCATCTTATTAACTTAATAAAAATACCAAGTTTTTTATTTCCCATTCAATAGAATAAAAACTACATGTGTTTTAGTAAAAGCAGATGCCATAACTTTACACAAGATGTCAAATTGTAAAATGCGTTTTACTCGAAATGTGTTTTTTTCCTCGGAAAGCTCGAACGGGGACAGCTATTGCTCAAAAAAGTTTTGAAAATAATTTGCTGAAATTTTTTGTGTATGTTTTGTATAACAGTAGAAGTATTTTGACAATCAGATTTATCAATCACTGTTTTATTTAAAAATTTACAGTCCTTTATATGAATATAATCACTGTTTTTTTAAGCAATTTCTTATAATCACTAGGATAAAGTACTTTAGTTTTTGTAAAAATTAAAATATCTCTTATCCTGAAGGTAATTTCAAAAACGAATAATAAAGTAACACATCAAAGTTGAAAAAATGAGAATTTGTTCATAAAACTTTTGTACAAACCGGGCCCCGTTACGGTATTCGACTAAGTTCGGAGATAAATTTTTCAAAAATTGATTTTCCGAATAACTTTATTGTTTTAAAGAACATAAATAGGCTTAAAAAGTCATAACTATTAAATAACTAACATGTATCACCCTTTTTTTTGGAAAAAAAAATTATTTTTAGGAAAATTTAGCAAAAAAAATTTTTTAAGTTAAGAAAAACGGGATAAATAAAAATAAATTGCACATTATGCAATTTTAACGTCAATGATATACTTATTAATCCCTCTGAAGTTTCACAAACCGCAGGATAAAAAATATTTTAAGAAATAAATATTTTATTATCATTTAAATTTGATGGTCATGATTTTTCGACAAAGCTACTGCATGTTCTAAGCTAAAAATTGCTGTAAGATGTGATTTAATATAGCTGTGTTAAAACACGCGGTTTGTTACACTCTGAAGGGCCCATTGCATATATGTTATAAATTTCATTGCATTTGATTGGATTATTTAGTAGATATCCCGTTTTTCGTGCACAAATTATCATGAAAAATTCATTTTCCAAGAAACGAATTAAAAAAATATATATTTTTATTAGTTAGACAAAGTAAATGCTATAAAAAGAACTTTAAAAACTCTCTAATTTTATGTATTAGTCCTTTTTCCTCAATAATTAATTTCTTTTTTCCCTAATGATCCAAACAACACCAAACATCAAACACCTAATAATCACTTTTTCAACCTAGTCGGATACCTTAATGTATTTTTTTTGTACATTTTTGCTAGTTTTCTCATTTTAATAAAAATAATTTTTTTTCTGTTTTCAACTTTAGGATTTTTTCCTTAAAATATACTAAATAAATTTACTTTTTGCACAAATATGCAAAAACCAACACACCTTTCAGCGTTGAAGGCTTTTAATTAATATGGTTATGCTAGGAGAAAATCATTACCTTATGATGATGTTTATTGGTTTTCCCCAGAGGAAATTCTTTGTTTTTATTTACGTCAGTTTTCTCCTAATGATCGATGATGATCTTGAAGTACTTAACTCAGAACACTTGAGACAATTGGCTATGTCTCCCCTTCCCCATGTGCATTTGCAATTGCATACGATATTTTACCTCTTCACAAAGATCATACGCAAAATTCACTGTAGGGGAAAATCAAAACTTTATCTTGAACAAAGATTTTTATATATATATAAAACAAGTAATATAAAAAAAACTTTTTAAGTCAATTCCTACTTAGATCAACAAAGAAAAATTTCATTTTAGCTACTTTTTATTAAATATTTACAATTAATATAAATATGTATATACATATAACAGAATCACAACATTAAGGGGTAATTAATTTTTATTAATTATCATTAAAGTATCGTATTGTCATCCAAAACAATCGTGTATATAAAATTTTAGTTCAACTGAATGCTTTAAAACGTGAGGAAAAAAACGTTTCAAGTTTTGACACAAGTCGCCAAAAGGGTCGCTAAGTCGCCAAAAATGATGCCAACGTGGCTGTGTATTTGTAATTCTTTAAATAATTAGTTTTAATCAATTAATTTTTATTAATTGTAATGAAATTATTGTATTGTCATCCAAAGTAATCATGTATATCAAATTTCAGCTCAATGGAGCGCTTTAAAATGTATTTTATTAAAGATTGAAAATTCCACCAAGATAAGTAAATAAATATATAGAGATTGTGAGCTAATAGTATGAATTGAATGAAAAATATATAAAATTCCCAAAATATTGATTCTAGGACTGTTTTGCTTTCATTCGAGTGTGGCCAAAATCACGAGGACCGTTGCCTCGGATTGCGGCATTAATGAAAAATCAATACAGTAAGTATTTAAATATGAAGCTACAAGTTTGAAGCATATAAAACAATGTATTAACACAAATAAAATATTATTTTTCTCTCGAAATATAAAGTTTATGTAGTTTTAAATACTTCAGTTTATAATATTGAATGTTTTTCCTGAGTTTTCATGTTTCTTTTATTATTATTAAGCTATTAAATTATTGTGTCACTTAAATTCATATAAAGATTTATTGTCTCATTCAATTCCTACTATTAACTCTCACTCTCTATATTTATTTATTTATTTATCTTCGTGGAATTTTCAATCGTTAATAAAATACATTTTAAAGGCTTCCGTTAGCTGAAATTTTATATACCGATGTTTTGGTTTTGACAATACATATATTATAATTAATTAAAATTAATTGATTAAAACTAATTACAAAATACAAACCACGTTGGCATCATTTGAAGACAACAACTGGCGACTTTTGTCAAAAACATGTTCTTTTCTCACATTTTAAACGCTCGTTTGAGCTGCAATTTTCTATACACTATTGTTTTGTTATGATAATTTAAAAAATAATTAAATTTAATTGACTGAAACTAATTATTTAAAAATTACAGATACAGCCACCTTGGTTTCATTTTTAGCGACTTGAGTCAAAACTTTAAAAGATTTTTTTTCTCACATTTTAAAGCATTCAGTTGAACTGAAATTTTAGAAAAACGATTGTTTTGGATGACAATACGATACTTTAATCATAATGAATAAAATTAATTACCGCTTAATGTTGTGATTCTGTCCTATGTAAAATACATATTTATATTAATTGTAACTATTTAATAAAAAATAGTAAAATAAAATTTTCTTGTTGTGATCTAATAGGAATTGACTTAAATTTTTTTAATTTTTTTTATTACTTGGTTTTCTTCAAACTGATAGTCTGAGAAGCTTTTATTGAAATAAAAGAGTGCTTTAAATTCCTTTTTCTGTATACCCGCCATCGTAAGAACGCTGGTGATACAACTTAAGATCGAGCCTCATATGTTCAAATGTTGACACATGCACTCATGCAGCATAAAAGCCGATGAATAAGTAGGATATATTTACAGACAAATACTCTGCAAAAATGTAGGATAAGCTTATCCATAGGCATGAATATATAAATTCTAATGCAACATATTTCTTAAAAGTCTTTTTATCATTCAAAAATTTCGCTTATTAAAAGCAGGAATAAAAATGATCTGCTCTACCATAAAAACATATTTTTTTTATTGAACATTATTTCATTCCGTTAAGTATCATTATTATTATTGAAACTATAAAAACAATTAGCCAATGTTTTAAACAATACATCAAAATATAAACATATTATGGTTTTTTCTTATTGTCAAAATAGAAAGATATTTTTGACAAAAAGTTAACAAAGAGATGACGTCTATTTTAAAACTACTGTATCAGGGCATTTGATTTCTCTCTCATTTGAGTATTATTTAACGGCATTAAAGAAATAATAGAATCTTTCTTTGGAGTTCTAAAATTTGCTTACCCCCAAAAATAATAATTCAAAAAAATACTCATAACAATAATGTTTTCTAATACAGTAGAACGTCTTTTTTAAATCAATTGGGACCGGAAAATTCGGATACGCTATTGTTGGGAAAACCCAAAAAACCCGTCAATCCATGCAATATATGAAACCGGATATTTTCAATTAAAAAAATCATCACAGGCGAGAAACGGGCTGGAAGAAAAAGCGAAATAAGTGAAAAATGTCCAACTTTACCTTTGTTGTGGAAAATAATCCTTTTTTTTGGGCCCTTCACACCTTCGTTTTTTTGGGTGGGTTCTGATTCTCTTGAGCAGAATTGTTAGTAGGACAACCTCTGATTGTTGTTCTTTCCATTCATAGCTGTCTCAACCGAAAACCCTCAACATTTGATTGACCCTTGCTACTTTCGTTGTTGTCGTTGTCCTCGTCTTTATTAGTTTCATCGTCGACAGGGTCAGATTCTTCTTGCACGGAAGACAAAATCTCGTCTTCATTTAGAATTTGAAATCTACAGTCTACATCGCATGCCATCAGGTTCTTCTTCATCGCATTCTTGAAATCCTGGGAACGATTGGACAAAGTCGGTAATCTCCTCTCTGTGATTCACCTCCTAGCTTGGAAACTAACTGACCTAATATTCCGAGCAGTTTTCCCAAAACCACAACTGAATTTCCCCAAATATCCCCGACCTTGAGCTTTCCCCTCCGGCCTCCCCGAAACAACTGTTGAACATTGCACTGTTTGAAAACGTATTCATATACAGTACATGTAGTTGACAAAAAAATTGGTCCGTTTAATAAACGTTCGGATAAACGACGTTCAACTGTATTTACTTTTTGCTCTTTTTCATGTACTAATACGAGTGTCGTGTAGTAGCAACTATTCGCTGTGGGTTTATCCCGTTTTCTTCCGTCTACCCAAATCGGCGCTTTAACCCTTTATCTATCGATGGTACTTATGCGTACCATTCACTTTAAAAATTTCATAGAATAACCATTTTTTTAAAAGTCAGTCATATTAGTCAAAAATAAGGGTCAACTACGGAATGAGAGATAATAAGCTGAAAATTGGTACAAACCTTTATTTTGGCACTCTAAATTTTTCTCAAAAGTCTCATAAAATCTCGTGCCCGGGTCTTAAGATTTTTAAAGGGCCCAAAAGGTAAAAATGGGGTTTTTTGTAAATGTCTTTTTTTCTATGGCATAATGTTTTTACATTTAATATAAATACTGTAGAAAATAAAGTTTTCTAAAACATTTGTTTAAACACTTTTTATCAAAATATTTTTGAGATTAAGGGGGTTGAACGCGCCCTTAGCTATCACAGCATAATGCAAGTTCGACCGTTGTTAAAGATTTAATAAAAATTTTAAAGTTTATAAACCCAAAAAATATATAGTTACAAACAATTGGCCATTTTTATGAAAACTACATTACATTTAGTAATAGTTTTCATTAATCAAGTATATTTCATAATAACCCTCATCTGTACGTGTAATTAAAAAATAGTTAACTGAAATTATAGACTTTAATTATATTTTAATCTTTGCTAATTACATTTTAAAAGGAAAAAAAATGAAGTATAATTTCTTTAAAATTTAAACCTTCCCAAATTTTTTTCTTTCTTTACAGGTTTTAACTGGACCTGCGGACCCTGTTATACGTAAAAATAGTAGTAATAGCGGTTTGGGGAGAACAATAGAAGGGGGGGTGTCAACTGTAATCAAACTCCCCCCCCAACGGACCATCGTCCAACAGGAGGGGGTTTTCCTTCCCCCCCTTCCCCCCCAACGGGCCATCGTCCAACAGGGGGGTTTCCTCCCCCCTTCCCCCCCCTCAACCTGTTAGATAAGGAGGGGGGCCAATCCCCCCCTCCCCCCCCCCCATCGCGCCACGTGTGAAAAGAGGGTTTTTTTTGGAGGAGTTGGGGGGTATCACTTTTTCTGTTTAGATAAATGTTGGGGGTATACACTTTTTTTTATTTTTTGATTGGATGTCGATATGACGTAGATGCTGCCCCTTCTCATCGTGTAAAATGCCCTGAATGCCTTTGTGCGTGTCCCAAACTTGTAGAACGGGGATGACTTGAGGGGTGAGTCAGAACGGGTTACACTTCAGCCCCCCTTCGTTTTTTTCAATGGGAAGTCTATGTTTTAAAAAAATATTATCGTTTGGGAAATAGTTTTCAACGAT
>BMAV01017213.1:0-16327 GCA_019973955.1 Trichonephila inaurata madagascariensis | reverse complement strand
ATTTAGTGTCATTTAGGTTAGAATACACGTATAAAACTGTTTTAAGGACCTTTTTTAGAAAAAGTATTTTTAAATATAATATTTTAGCAAAAAAATTAAATAGAATAACCTTTCTTCAAAATGTTCTCCTTTTAAAGAAAATATGCTTCTAAAATAGTAATATTTTTCTTATATAAAGTAAAGACTTCTCCAGAGAGTCTGAACTAGGATTTTTGAAAAAATCGCATTATTTTCAGAGTTACAGCCCATTGAAATAATTCTCGGCGTTTTTTTCTTTCTTAAAATTTCTCCCCTCTGTGTTCGGAAAATATGGTTAAACCCACTTCTAAGTTATATATTTCAAAAATTCTAGTTGAGCCTCTGTAGAGAGGTCTGAGCTATATACTGGCAAAATATTATTATAATAGAAGCATTTTTCATGAAAGGAGAATATTTTGAAAATTAGTCATTCTCTGTTCATTTTTGTCAAAATATTGTACTTAAATACTTTTTTATTGTAATAATATTCTTAAAACAATTTTAAATACATTTTCTAATCTAAGTGACACTAAATATCATAAATATTATCCATTTTAGGCTTTTGTAAAATCACGTATTCGGATCCTTAATACCATTTTTTTATTTGTGTCAAAATTAAATTAAACGGCTGTATTAAAATGGAGATTTTTAATTTGGTTAATAAGGCATTAGAGTAAACTAAGAATAATTAAAAATTAGTAAACTAAAAAAAATATACATGTATATAAATATTTTCAAACAAAAACCTATAAAATTGAAACCCTCTTCTTATTTAAGCTATCCAAGCACTTTCGAAGTTTTTTTTTTAACAATGGAAATACTAAAACATTATAAATGCCATTTTAGGGATGAATACGAATAAATATTAATATATATATATATATATATATGTGTGTGTGTGTGTGTGTGTGTGTGTGTGTGTGTATACTCCTATCGGCAGCTCATTAGAAATAATATATAGAAATATATTGTAGATATAGATATATTATAGATATATAACAATATTTTTAAAAAAAACTCTCAGTTATAAGTGAAATTTTAGCAATATTTTGGAAAAATTTCAAAATAATAATAAAAAAAAGTAATAAACTTATATAAGTAAAAGTATTACTAAACCACAAATTAGACGCATTTATCTAGATAATGAACTATAAAACTTTAATGTTTTATTAAAAATTTTAAAATGTTAGAGCTGATTGAATAAATATTATAAGGAATGTGACATTTGTTACGAGACCATTATTTAAATAACAGTTCATAACTCAAACAACATTCATACAATAAGAAATATTTTAGTACATTCTATAGAAAATAATACAAATATTAGGTGTAAAAAGTTTCATAGGAATACATTTATATAATATTTCGAATTATCAGACTGGCCATGATACATTTTAAGAAATGTAAGTGCCCTTTTCTGGTAAAGTAAAGACCCACTTGCGGTTTTTCTAATTTTATAAAATTGACTGTAACTTGGTCACCAGGTATCGTAGAATCAAAGAAAAAAGTATGTTTTTAAAGCTGAAATGATATTCAACAAAATAACAAACAAAGAAAATGTGTTTTGACTAAATTTGGTCATTTGAATGTGTTCGGATAAGCCTTAACAAGTAATATATATATATATATATAATTAAG
The DNA here is from genome assembly GCA_019973955.1 of Trichonephila inaurata madagascariensis. Classification (NCBI taxonomy): domain Eukaryota; kingdom Metazoa; phylum Arthropoda; class Arachnida; order Araneae; family Nephilidae; genus Trichonephila; species Trichonephila inaurata. The sequence goes on along the minus strand of BMAV01017213.1, from coordinate 14,671 downwards.
TCATTTCCTACTTTGGTCAACAAAGAAAAATTTGTTTTAGTTAGTTTTTATTAAATAGTTACAATTAATATAAATTTGTATATGCATATGAAAGAATCGCACTATTAAGTGACAAAATAGAAAGCGATTTTCCTTTTTCTTTTCTATATATGTGTTGAACTTTTTTTTGTGTGTTACTCTTTATTCTTTAAATAAGTTTAATTATTCTTATAAAATAGTATATTAAAAAAGAAATCACATTCTCAGAAATTAGGCCGTCCCAGGTGGGATTTGAACCCACGATCTTTGGATTAGAAGTACAACGCGCTACCTGTCGCGATAGAGAAACACTACGAACGATTTTCCTTATTATATATGCTGTTGCACTATTATTTTTGTTTACTATTTATTCATTTTTTAAATTTAATTATGAATTAGAGTATTTGAAAAAACTGTATTGACATCAAGTGTCATCCACTAGAAGTTTAAAAAAATTATTTTAACTTGAATGGAGGAACAGAAAGCCTTTAATTAACTACTGAAAATTTGAACAGAATATATATATAAATAAATAAAAAAATATAAAGAGAGAAGTTAACTAATAGTAGGAATTGTAAACCAAATTCTTTGCAGGTTTAATGGCTTTCAAAAGAAAGTATGCAATTTTAAGAAAAGTTTTCTGCATCACTTATAATGTGACTCGTTAGACGAAACGATTTAAAAGCTAAGGACACACTTAAAGGACATATGTCCTAACTAATCATCCTTCATAGAAACAATCCCGCATTCAAACTTTAGCTCTTCTCTTAATAGTCGCGTTCATGGACATGAGATATCCATGATTTCACGGCGTCTTCTCCTGATTCTGATCTTAAGTCTGCGTAGTGTGTCTCATTTCTCTGTTTAATAGTCTCATTATAGCTAGCGAGCACTTTAGTAAAGCTAACTAGCTATAACTATCTACAGCAGGAGAACATGACTTCTGTTAGAGCACGAACGGTGTTAAGTACAACGTACGATTCATGCAGAATAAACTAACTGTACCCGAGGGGAATATTAGATATCTTATCGTATTTGACTCTGGGGTTATATTACATATTGCATGTCCTTAAAATTCTGAGAATATTCTCCGGATATAAGTTGGTCGCTCAAGAATTATGCCACTCATGATCCTTTTTGATTTTTGCATTATGTAAATTTTGCTGTTGAACATTTCTTAGGTTCTATAAATTAAACATTATTATTTATTGTTATTGTTGTTAGTTTAGTTAATTTATTTGGAATTTTGTGTAACTGTAATATTTCTTTAATGTTTACTTGCTTTCAAATAGAGCTGGATAAGTAATGTTCAACTAAATCTTGCACAATTATTCGCCAACACAAACACAAAGATTTTTTCCCTATTTTAATGGGGCTGCAGATTTGTGTTATACCATTGCAGACTTAGAACATTCCCAGCAGCTCGTATAATTTTTAGTGCGGCACCCTATAGACGAATAACAATCACCGCAAGTAATTTTGACACCAAGTTTCCTCCAGCACCTGAGCTCTGACTATGCGAACTTGCATTAGGATTTAATTTTGCCGTGAGGATCCAAGCCAAACAGACAATCTAAGGATCTTTTACAAGTCTTTTAATCATACGACTTGGCCGCTGTCGATTTTCGGCATCATGAAAATCTACCGACTTGGTCCAGGGACGAACCCTAGGATGCAATTATTATTAATCAAAAGTACAAAGAATTTAGCAGAAAAAAATATCCATATACAGTTCATATCGTATTCAGAAAGTATTTATTCTAGTACAAAGTACTCAAAGTGCAAAGTTTCTTCTAGTACTCGATTGAACATTTCTTGCGAGTAAATTTTGATGTGTACAATTTATAACAATTTCAAAATTGAATAAATACTTTTTGAGTTTTTTATAAATAAATTACCTTGCAAAGAATATCAAACCTGAGAATTATGAATACATAATTTAAGATACTTTTTTCAGAATAAAAAGCAAGACTACGATTAATTCACCTGAAATAGAAGATTTTAATCAATTAACTAGATCTTCTCAGGAAAAAAATATTAATTCGACTCCTGGCATTTGGATTATTATAAATTTCCTATGTTTTTGCAAATTGTTTAAGATAACAGTTATAATCCAAATTATTCATGAACATGAAAAGTATTCTGTTACAGAATTATGAAGTATAAATGATTAGTTTTATAAATTTAAGGTTACACAGTGACCCTATAAATTTCAATAATATCATTTTTTTTAAATTTTGGCCCATATCATTTGGAAGCTTGACACTACAAGTTTCAGATCTGCTAACAAATTAGTTTTTAAGATATTTGAAATTTTCTGAGCTTAGGTTTTAGCTTCTGTTTCATTTTAAAAAGCAAAATCTCTTTCCACTCTTAAATTGAAAGAATTAAAATTATTTTTGAGTATAATTTTTAGTGTGAAATGTTTATTAATTCTAATTTTTATTACTAAAATCATTCTACTTTAGTTATGTTTTGAGTTGAGAACTCTTATTTACTTAAATAAAATTGATTTTAAGGTCAACTTTTGTTGACAAAAAATAGTTTATATATATATATATATATATATATTATATATTAATATATACGTCAAAGTTTTTTAATTTCCTTTGAGAAAATGCCACAGTCAAAACCTTCTTAGGTTGCTATGAGAAATAGTACTTGGGAAAGATGAAATACTACTGAAAATTTTATATCTAAAAACCAGCCCTTCACTGATACTGTAATGAGACTTCCGAATGCAAGTATTCTGACTACAAGTAAGGCAGATAAAATTGGATATATTTCATGATGTGCCAAGATACGCAAAAGTAAACGTATAGTAGTACTACATTATGGTATTTGAGTTCTTGTTGGGCGACTTTAAAACTTGCTAAACTTCCCCAATTGAAAACTAAAACAAACTAAATTTTAGGATCAAACCTGGTGATTTTTAGTTTGAAATAGTATGATTATTATGTTGTACGTAAATGCTTCGTGTTTCAAAACTTTTGCGAAAATATTTTGTTAAGATAAGGCTGAATAACATAGTCGTCAAAAACAGCACTATCAATATTATTCAAAAATATATTTTCAATTAAAAAAAATGTTTTTTCTGTCATAGTTAATTAAGTAGTGTTTTAATACAGAACACACACATAATTTGAAAAAAAAAACATATTAAAAATTAGAGCTTTACAGGCATTATAGACTCTCTCCTTTGATTTTTACCTTTATAAACCTTAAATAAGTTTTTCTCGAACTTTTAGTTTTGAAGATGTAGGTGTTTTCTAATTCTTAAGACTTTTTTTCTGTTCAAGACTTTTTCTTAAATACTTCCAAATGTATGTTCTATAAAGCTTAGATTGGATTTAGAACTGGGATCTCTAGTTAATTTTTTAAAAAATGCTTAACATTTTAAAAATGTTCGTGTTTTTTTACCAGGTTTAACTAGAAAAATAATTATTAAAAAACAACCAGGGAACAGATTTTGAAATCCATACTAATTTTATTTGTAATAATCTAAGAAATATAAATCACTTGAAGTGACTAAAAAAATTTAAGAATTGAGCATTTTATCCTTTTAAGATCCAACACGCACGATCATGCGGGTTAGATATTCTTATACGTATTTGCTTCTGGGATAGTTGTATGTAAGAAAATCGCGAATCTAACCATTGAGCCGGTTTGCAGAAAGTGTAAAATATTACTTTTATCAACAGACAGTGGTGGTGGGCCATGTTTTACTTTCAGCTGGCAAATCTAGCTTTGTTTTCAAATACAACGAAAACACGTCTTCTTTTTATCTGTCGTAAAAAAGTAATTATCAATAAATTTCTAATTGCTTGGATACAAATTTTTGTAATAACGTTTAAATAATTGTAAAATAGAAAATATATTAATTATACTCTTTTAATGTGGCTTGTAGGACTCGGGATTTCGTTACCCGCACGATCATGCAGGTTGGGCGTTACTTGAGTCACTGCAGCTGTAAAGGTAAGTACTTACCATGCGAATTTTCTTTTCTGTTTCAATCATTTTCATTAAAGCCTACATAAAAATGAAATATATAGTAATATAATTAATACCAAATTTCCTTGGAGGTCACCATGGATGAGTCCCTTTTTTCTCTCTCTTTCTATTTAGCAATTAATTTTCTTTTTTATACATTTGTTGAAGAGTATGTCATTTTTATCCTCTCCACAGATATCTGCATCCATATCTCTTCCCCTTTCCAAAAAAATATGTGTGTGTGTGTATATATATATATATATATATACATATTTTAAATAATAAACTTTTCTGATACATTTTACTATTCTTCATGAAATGCTGTGTTAACTGTTAACCAAAAACTTTTTCAGGTGTCTAACAGGAGAAGAATTCTCACAGAAAAAGAAGTTTTGCAATTGATAAATAAATCAGATTGAATCTAGATCAGAACTTGTGACGGGCTCTTGCGTCTCTTCTGTAACATAACCTCTGGATTATTTGACGGCGAAGATTAATGACAAATCTTTTCCAACCCAAATCCAAGAAGTGAAATGCAAATAAGATAGCTTTTAAAAGAACAGAAGTTTCAGTAAGCAGAATGGCAATTTAGGGGAAATTATGTTTGAAGAGATACAAGCGTGAATTGACAGCCACTAGTAAAGTTACCAAGATTTCTAGCCATTACTACAAGGTGCATACCATTGCATGCACGCCTAAAAGTCTCTGAACAGTGATTGAACCTTAGCTTGAATCAAGGTAGGACTGATTATTTGATATTAGGACTTGTAATATTATCAGAATTGAAATCCCATACCTCTAATTCACGCTGACAATCAAAGATATGGTCACCATAGAACGACCATATCACAAACTTAGTGATCTCTCAGATGATGACAATGCTGCGAACAAAACATATGAATCGCTTATACTGGTAGGAGAATGAGGTTCAGATGAGAGCAGTGAAGAAACACATGGGAATATTTGAAATGGAAAGACAATTTTGGATCATTTTTATCATAAAAGTATCTTGAACACATTCATTACATTGATTTAGCTGTTGCAAATTCTTGTTTTCTGTGCAAACAAGATGCAATATCAAAAAAAATTCTCTAAAAAATTAAAATGGATCGCTTAAAATTTAAGTTAGAGATAGTTGAAGCGTTATCAGCCTCTCCACATACTAACAAAAGTATTTTAACTGATGATGAAGATGACAGTGTTGTAATTCGACTCGCAAAAAGATCGAAGCTTTATAATCCACCTGCTATACATGCAATGGCCTTTATCCTGGCCATTCCAGGATAAAAGTCTTGACATGTGCAGCCATTTTTGATGTGTTGAGGACATTTCAAGGCCTAGTAAGCGCAGATTTGAAAACTGCGAAAGCAGTTCGAAAACTTGTGAAAAATGCATTTATATTTGTCAAAAACAAAACGAAAGATTTTCACAGTAAATAAATAATGAATTAATAAAAGAGTTAAATATATACATAAAAATTTCCTTATTTGTAACCATTTTAGTTGAATTAAGATAGTTTCTTCTATCAACTTCGAGCTAAAAATGTATAACTCGCAAAATTTCATACCTGTTTCGCAGATAACGCCCAACTCGCACGATCGTGCGGGTACCGCCAACGTTCCAGGGGAGCGGAATTTTTTATTTTTCTCAATGCCATTGGGATCCATATAGTAATAATAACCAGGAGAATTTAATATTTGAAGATAAAAATAATTCGGGTCTTAAAAGTTATAAAAGTTAGAAAAAACTTTGAAAATTCTTAATTTTTTAAAATTGTAAAATAATGATCGGTCAAACTGACTATTTTGAAATAATTAATAATGAAATAAAATATTTAAGGGGTCTCAGGGATGTTAATTTTCCCTCGAAGGGTAAAAATATAAACAATTTTCAAGCAGGTATAATTCTTTTAAATTTAAATTAAAAAATCGAATATTTTACTCATTATTTACAAAGGACTATAGCTTCAAAAAAGTACAAAATATTTGAAATATAATCATAATTTTAAAAATTATAAGCATATGAAAATAAGAAATAATTTTGTACTAAATATAAAATAACTTTTGAGTTGCAACTTAATAGAATTATAAAATGTTTCATACTCTTTAAATCCTACATCATTTAAGAATAATATAAATTTTGTGTATTTCAAAATATTTGAAATATATTGAAATTTATAAAAAAATGAAAATGTTATTTTTTTTATTTTTTAAAAAATATAATTTATCATTACTAATATAAAAGTACTACAGTGTAATAAGGGGATACATTTAACTTTATGAATCAACTTATAGCTAGTATAATTTAAGCTACTATTTTAGAAAATAGCATGCGCAACGTAAAACTTAATTAATATTTCTTATAGAAATTTTTCTTATTTTCATATGCTTATAATTTTTAAAATTAGGATTATATTTGAAACATTTTATACTTTTCTAAAGCCCCATTCCTTTATAAATAATATGTAAAATATTCGATTTATTTAATTTTAAATTCAAAGAATTATATATATTTGAATATTGTTTATATATTTTCAGCCCTCTAGAGAAAGTTAACACCCCTGAGCCCCCTTAAAATTAGGTAACGTAAATGAATAAACTGTAAAATTATCAAGGGATAAGTAATAATAAAGAAGAACGCTTTAGCAAGGACAATGTAAAGAAACTACAAACGCAATAATAGTATTGCATTCAGTAAAACATGCTTAAACAAAAACCCTGCCAGATAAAAAAAAAATATAAATGTATAAGTAAAGAATGCGTTGATCTGTATTTAAAATAAGAATGAAACTTTTATATTGCTTAAAAGTCACAAAAAAGTCGTTCAAACTATGTGTTTACATTTTATGTCTCTTTAAATACCCGCTTCCGGTTTTGTAAACTCCCTTTCAGGTTTACTAAGCCATAAATTTGCTTCTAAATATCGTAGACACAAAAATAAAAAGTTTTTGGAATCTTAAAAGTACGGGCTGTTAAATAAATATATATATAAAATAAATCAAACAGTTTAACGAAAACGATGAACTTTGGGTCGTCACATAACTTAATTGAAGTTCTTTTTCTCTAAATCGTGAAAATTTGGGCTTTGATTTGAAGCACAGAGCCGGCTGGATGTATGGTTAGTTTGTCACTGGCCTTCTGCGTCTATGGTCACGGGTTCGACCCCGACATGAGGTTTCCATGATGCAGAAAATCGACAGCGATCATGTCGTATGATTATAAGGCATTTAAAACATCCCTAAAGTGTCTGGCTCGGGTGCTCTCGGCAAAACTAAACCCTAGTACAGATTCACATCGGTAGACCTCAGGTGTCTTCCTCTGGGGAGGAAACTGGGTGACAAAATTACCTATGGCGATTGGTATCCACCTATATCGTGCCGCACTAAAAAGAGATATCTGTTTCCAGGAATGTACTAGGTCTGCAATGGTAAAACACCAATCCGCAGTCCATTAGAAATAAGAAAAAAAAAAGATTTGAAGTACAGAAAAACACACATTTTCCCATAACTACGTTTTATCAATATTTATCAGAATAAATTTCAGCATTTCAGTTATTTATCGTTATCTATGTTTAACCAATATATAATACTTTTAAATTAGAAAATATCATTCAAATGCAAAACACAGGGTGTTAAAAATTCGTTATTAAGGCTTTATAAAACCAAAAAAATCACTCTATATTCATGAATTCTCTTTCAAAAACGAATGCAAACTTGCTCTTAAAAACTTAATTCATACGAAAAACTCAATTTTTGAGGAAATATTCCTTTCAATAAATTCAATTTCTGTTATGCATCAGACAGAAGAACCCGAAATCAATTTCCGAAGTGCGTTAGCATAACTTTTTTTTTTCTTTCTGTACCTAGTTCTGCGAAACACAGCTGCGCGTAAATGTTTTTCAGCCTTACTTCTCAGGCGCAAAATCTCTCAGCCTAAATATTTTCTTTACCAATTACTCTGGTGAACGACATATCCACGAGGAAAGCGCCTTTTCCTCTAACATGGTCGGGTTTATTGGTCTTACGGCGGTCTTCTTGTAAGTTACTTTACATTGCATCTCTTTTTCTGAACATAGGGTTTTGAATAAAAAAGGAAGCTTATAAGTTGTTATTTTTTCCTCAGACAGATAAATTTTTTATGGGGAAAAAACGGTATTGATTTTTATGAAAGCATGAATTATATAAAGCTTCTAGTTTAAGTAATTTGTAATTTCATCTGTATTTCATCAAATTTTAATGATGTCTTTAGAGAAACATTTAATACTTTATAGCGTAAAAATTCCTTTATTCAAACGAAGTAGTTTTCTTTGTGAAAAGTTTTAACTTATGAAATAAAATTGAAATATTTTCCAACAATTATTTTTTTTTATTTTGATTTAAATTATCGAACATTTCATGTAATTCTGAAATGTTTTTAAAGCCAAATGCTGTGGTCACTAAGCGTCATTGGGAGAACAAAAGGAATCCTAAAATTAGAGTCTTCAAGCCCTTTAATGGAGTGGTGTGGATTTAATAACGGGAGACAATAAATATAAAATGATAGTCCTTACGAGACAACGATTCGAAATTTTAAGTTCTATCGCAAGCCCCAGCGTAGAATGATTTTAATGGAAATTAATCAAAATAAATATTTACCATTGTCTCTCATTTATTTTGTTGACAGAACAAACGAACAAGTAATATAAAAAAAAAAAAATTAAGTCAATTCCTACTTAGATCAACAAAGAAAAATTTTATTTTAGCTACTTTTTAATAAATAGTTACAATTAATATACATATGCATATAAATATGACAGAATCACAGCATCAAGTGGTAATTCATTTTTATTAATTATCAAGTATTGTATTGTCATCCAAAACAATAGTGTATATAAAATTTCAGTTCAACAAAATGCTTTAAAACGTGAGAAAAATTACCTTTTCAAGTTTTGACACAAGTCGCCAAAAGGGTTTCTAAGTCACCAAAAATGATGCCAACGTGGCTGTGCGTATTTGTAATTCTTTAAATAATTAGTTCTAATCAGTTAATTTTTATTAATTGTAATTAAATTATTGCATTGTCTTCCAAAATAATCATGTCTATAAAATTTCCACTCAATTGATCGCATAAAATGTATTTTACTAACTATTAAAAATTCCGTCAAGATAAATAAATAAATAAATATTTGGAAAGTGTGAGCTAATAGTATGGATTGAAAAAAATGAATAAAGAAAATGTTAGTTAATTTCAAAACAAGGAAAGATTGCATTGCATTTTTTTCATTATTGTTGTTACATGATGAATGTAATTATATGTTTCCTACCAATAAGTTCATACGCTTTGCTGCTGCTAACTTTTGCTTTTTCCAGGAACTTTCTATTGAAAAGTACATTGTTGTCAACAATAGTAACTCCCATAGTTATACAAAATGTTTTTGATTGAAAGTTAATCGTAAGAATTTTGTTTTAAATTTTGAAAAAGATATTAAAGAATCTCAATACTTGAGCATCTTTATTTAACCATCAAGTTTGAAATCATATTTAAATTTTACAACAAGTTCAAGTCTGATGTCAGCTTAAAGGTATCCGGATACCCTAAAATTATGATTTTTTTCAAAAATGACAATTTTTTTTATGATTTTATTTAATAGGCCACCTTTATTAGCTTAATATAAACACCAAGTTCTTTTTTTTTATTTTCCATTCACTGGAACAAAACTACTAGTGTTTTAGTAAAAGCAGATGTCATAACTTTACACAAGATGTCAAACTTTAAAATATGTTTTACACTAAGTGGTTTTTTTTTCAAAAAGCTCAAACGGAGACAGCAATTGCGCAGAAAGTTTTGAAAATCATTTGCTGAATTTTTTGTGTATGCTCTGTACAACAGTAGAAGTGTTTTGACCTTCAGATTTATCAATCACAATTTTATTCTAAAATTTGCAGTCCTTTATGTGAATATAATCACTGTTTTTTTAAAGAAATTTCATATAATCACTAAGATACAGTGCTCTCGTTTTTGTGAAAATTAAAATATCTCTTATCCTGAAGGTCATTTCACACATGAATAACAAAGCTAAATCTAAAAATTGAGAATTTGTTCATACAATTTTTTTTTTACAGAGCGGGCCCCGTTTATGTAATTTTTTGCACGTTTTCACCAGTTTGTTCTCATTTTAATAAAAATAATTTTTTTTTCTGTTTTCAATTTTAGGACGTCTTCCTTAAAGTACGCTAAATAAATCTAAAAATCCCCATTTCTCTATTTTTTCATAAAAAAAACTGTCGCAAGTAGTCGGATACCTTAAATTCAATGCAGAACAATCATGTGATCATCGTGAATAAGGCCAAATGGTTTTAAACGGTTCATTATCTGAGAACCCGTTCGCTGCGAAGGAAAACTACATGATTCGCTTCCCCAGTGTCACCGTTTTTCACACACGCACTCGTAGTTATTCGCTACATTTGGGGAAAAGAAAAGGCATAAATAACTAAATCCTCCACAAACATTGTTAAGGTTATTGTATTGCATTTAAAGCCTTCAGAATAATTTAAATGAGATCAGCGCAAAGCAAGGAATCGTACTTTGGAAAGGCATACCACGGACTGGTAGCTGGCATGTCACGAGTTCGAGCCTAATGCCTGTATAGACCCGCTAGCGTAGAGAGGGACGAGGCACGTTAAATCTGTTGAGGCTCAATGTCCTCCCATTGTGGTAATTAAGAGAGGAGCCAAATGTGGTATTCGTTCCTTGATCGACATTCAAAAATACAAGATCCGTCGCCAATAGCCCTCGAGTTGCTTTATAGTGTAATAGCGCGACATTAACTTATCTCTCACTCTCACTGTCGGAAATGCATATTATATACCAGCGGCGTTTAGGTGGTTAAAAGAACATTCGTTAAACCAACTAAATTTTTTTTTCAAGTAAAGAACAAAAAAACATGAAAATGTTATGGATAATGCAGACAATTAATTTTTATATTTGTTAATCTACCGTGAGACTAACTATGGCGAGGCTTAGTTTTGATCCAGGTATCCTCTTTTTTGATACTGCAAACAAGGCGATTTTTCTTTCCATTTTATATTCCAAGTCATTGATGCTAGTGGAGCCTCACGACGGTAATGTCTATAAAATAAATTAAAATATACTGTTTATAATCATAATAATAATGTCGGTATCACTGTAGTAGATAACATCGAAACCATAAGAAGTACGATAGAAGCTTAAAAAGGAATATTATCGACATTAATATTTATATATAATTAAAGATTATCAATATTAATATATATATATATATATATATATATATATATATATATATATATATATATATTAATATTATCATTAAATTAGATGCGATTAATAAAACTTAGCTATCACATCAACATTATTATCTCTCTCTCTAATATATATATAATTTTTTGTGATGGTGCAAAGAATTTATTACGCACTATCGCAACAACGCCAACATTCAAGATATTTCGCGAATTAGACAACCCTGATTTCGCATTAGTTGTTTGCAGTGAACTTTCTCAACCTTGTGCTTCGATTCATATAGGTTGGGATAGTACATTACAACTGGCCAAGAACAAATTTTGCGAAAAAGAAAAGAGCCAATAAATAAAAATACATCATAATACATGTAAATTATAGTTTTACATTTTTAACAATGAGTATGAACAGTTGTATAATTTGTACGATGGGGGCTCATCTACCGTTAGGGGGAGAGTGTTTTACTAAAATAAATATTATTATTAATACATATTATTAATACTATAAGATGACATAGATATATATAAGTGATATTATCAACGTTCCTGTCTATCAATATTCAATAGATATCTTATTAAGGTATCCGATTACTTGCGACAACTATTTTTTTTAAAAAATGGAGATATGGAGATTTTTTGTGATTTTTACACTCACTTCCAAAAGTTAAGCACGAAGATGTAAAATGCAAAAAAATCAAAAAATAGTGCTATGATTGACACAACATTTGGCAGTGAAGTAGTATATATATATTTATACATAAAACAAAATCAATAATTATATGCAGAAATGAAAACAATATTAAATTTTTGTAAGTTATCAGATAATGTAATACTGGAGACTTAAACAGAATTATGTATAAAGTGAAAATAAACAACATAAAATAAAAAAAGGACATTAATAGGGTACGTGATCCCCCCTCATCTGTATGCAAAGTTTACACCTTCTAACCATGCTTTCAATTAGGTGGTCAACCACCGCAGAATCAAGCAATCGTCATTCTTCTTGTAGAGCAGTTTCCATTTCAATAAGAGGGGAAACGTGAAGATACAGCACGGCCGACACCATCCCAAAGATTTTCAATGGGATTAAAGTCGGGCGAATGTGCTGGCCACGCCATACGCGCAATCCCTTCACTCTCCAGGTAGTCATCGACGATGTCAGATCTAAGGGGAAGTGCGTTATCGTCCATTAAAACAAAAGTAGGGCCAACTACTGCTGCGCCTTTCACAATGGGTTCTAGGACTTTATCTCGATCCCGGACAGCCGTCCAAAACCCCAGTTTAAAGATTGCAGGTCGGTGCTATCCAATGAAATCCCTGCCCACACCATAATGTTTCCCCCTCGGAATGGGGATGTTCGGTGATGTTTTAGGCTGATTGGTGTTCCTTGTTTACGTTTATCCAAACGTTTGTCATCTGGCTCCAGACCAAATCTTGACTCATCAGTAAACTGACTTCCCCAGTAAAACAATTTCCTTTTGTTCCGGCACCACTGCCTCCCCCCGTTGAACGGATGAAACACAAACTTAGGTGCGAGCATACTCCATTCTATGTAATCTTCGGCCCTTACGGCGGGTATACCCTTTACCAATGGACGCTGTAACCATAGATGTCACCCCGGGGGGGAGGTCGCTCTGCGTTCCGCTTGGCTACAATAGCAATTTTTCACCCTTTTGCGGTGGTTGAAACCCCGGGCGCCGCCTACGGGCCTTGGATTTTTGTCGTGGGGTTTTGGGAATTTTTTTCTAGAATGGAAATTACAGAATGATGGACGCCGAAAAAAAAGAGCAACATCTGTGATGATTGTCCTGCTTCAATGCCCCCCACAGCATCCAGTGCTTAGAATCCTCCATTTGTCTTCTGAAAATCATAAAACACGTATTCTTGAAAACAAATTGAAAAATAAGTTTTTACCCTTCTATCAGCCCCCACAAATCAACTTTTGCCCTTCAAAACCTCCTTTTTATAAGACTGCCCTTTTGCATATTTCTTAATGAAAGCACGATTGGCGTTACATAAGATTTTTTGCTTTTCCCATCTACCTCTGCGCAATTGCCCCTTTCAAGTCTGATTGGCTTCCAAAAATTTAGCATTTTCCTCTGGTTAACTTGGGCGCGTGGGTTTTTTTAGTACATTGTAAGAAAAAAAGGGTAAAACAAAAAAAAATTAAATTTTAATACTAAAAAAAAAAAGAGGGGAAATGACAAAAAAACATAAAAGGGGGCCCCCTCTGTAAAAAGTAAATAAAAAAAAATTCTCAATTTTGATGTATTTTTTGCTATTCTTTTGAAATGACACTCAGGATAAAAAAAATTTTAATTTTACAAAAACTAGACACTTTATCGTTATTTATAAATTGTTAAAAAAAATTGTTTTATTCCATAAAAATTTTAAATTTTTTTAATAAAACGCGATTGATAAATCTGAAGGTTAAACGCTTCCCCTTTATATAGAAAAACAAAAAAGTTTCAAAAAATTTTTTTCAAAACCCTTTTGAGCAATCACTTCCCCGTTTTCAAAAAAAACTTTCCGGTAAAACACATTTTAAGTTTTACATCGTATGTAAAATTATGGCTTCTGCTTTTACTAAAACACTTGTAGTTTTTGTCTTTGAAAGGAAAAAAAACGATTCTTATAAAGCTAAAAAGATGGCCTATAAAAAAAAAATAATAAACAATTTTTTTAAATTTTTTAAAAAAAAAATTTTAGGGTAGTGGGTCCTTAAATAGTAAAAAATATATTTTGGATATCCGGCTGTGTCGCGTAATTGGGTTGGGGTTCTTTTTTTGGGCCCAAAATTTTTGGGTTCTCCCCCCGGGCCAATCACTTATTTTCATGATGCAAAAAATAACATCCATGTCGTATGATTGTCTATTTTCTTTTGGGGGCTCTCAAAAAAAATTTCAGAGGCTGCGCATCGACAGGTCTCATACCCCTTTTTGGGGAAGGGAACTAGGTGTCAAAATCATTTAAAAAAATTGGTATACCACCTTTTGGTGCCTTTCTAAAAAGATTTAGCTCCTGGGGAAAAATACAAGGTCTCAATCTTAAAATCCAATCTGCAGCCCATTAGAAAAAATATTTTGGCTATTTAAATCAAAGGAAAAAATTACAAATGAACAATAAGTTATACATGGGGTACAAATCGCAAAAACTTTTTAATGTTTATTCAATAAGGATTACATTAAAAAACTCTAAACTTTAAATTAATGCAAAATACCCATTTATATTAAATGGGGACAAAATCTGATTTCTATATAAATGTACAAAAAAAATTACTTGGGCGGACATCTTTTCGGTTGGGACACGTTGTTAACCAAAAAATTCACAATTAATTGCATCTAACGCATAAAACCCTCATAACGAAAATGTATGTTACATTTTGTTCAACTTCACTCATCAAAAAACAAA